>DVQO01000293.1:0-20381 GCA_018231785.1 Danaus gilippus
AATTGTGAATCTAAACAATTCCCAGATCCCCTTGAACACACACAAAAAATTTAATGAAAATCGGTCCACTCTTTGAGAGAAGTTCAGTGTCATACACACGCACAGAAGAATTATATATATAAAGATAGTATGATAATCACCACTAAATAATTTCATTTGATTTCGTTTCATCGGGCTAGCTGGATGGGTTTAAAATACTATGTACAACCATTGGACAGGTATAAATTAAAAGAAAATAATAAAAGTATGTCTATTATATATTATAATATGTGAAATGTCTATTTTATGAAAAAGGTCTTTTACTTGTTTGGTAGTAGTTAAATAAAATATGTATAGTTGTTAGGAGCTAACGAGATTTCATTGATACCTAATAGATCTAACTGGTTATCTGAGATTCAATTAAACATATGTTACAGAACAAATTTGTTATGTTTTAAGTCAACGCCTGCACCACATCAATTAAAACTAATTAGAGCTCTAGCCAAATTAGAAAAGATTGTTTTAAAATTTATTATTCAGTCTTTTCTGTGATTGGAAGTAGTTCCTTCGGAGTTTCCACCAAAAATTGTTATATTCTGAAACGTCACCCGTTGATTTAATTTTTTTTTTGGTTTTTGTGGTCAAAAACTAACATGTAAACAATTAATAGGTATACAACTGATTATTTTTAATAATAAGCAGTAGTTCTTTTGTTTTAGCATTTCTGAGAAAATTTTTTAGCCTCATACTCTTATGTGTCCATTTTTAAATAAATAATAAATAAAAAAAAAATATATAAATATAGCAACGATTTTTTAAATATAATAACTGTTTTTTGTAGTATCAATGGTTGTAAGCGACAGATTTCGCCGCTCAAAACAGCCTTTTTAAATGTACAGCGTAGTCTACCAGTTTCATGGCATATTAAAAGACTAAATATTGTTTAGTAACTTTGTTTCAACGTTGCTCTGTATGACTTTCTTTTTTGTTATCAACTCTTTTAAAATAGAAATTCATGATAAAGTTAGTAAATGTCATAAAAGTTTTATTTGCTGTTTTCAAACATTGAACATTTATTCATTCGTTTTACCTTTGTCTCATAGTCTCAAATGATACTTGTAAACCTTTGTCACAGTTATAAAACAGTGCTTTGTACAATTTTTTCGAAGCGCACTTTTAGTAGTCAAACATTTATTCATTTAATTTTTTATCGCGAGTTAGAGTGACGTTTTTTTTATTTATACATTTAAACACTACTCTGAATGTTGAACAGCATAAAAATATTTACATGATAAAGTTAAGTCGAACTGTTTTATTTGGAAAGGTGAAAGTATTCAAGCTGTTCAAAAATAAAAAAATAACATTAAATAATAAAATAATGGCTTCAAACAAAATGAAAAAAAAAACTCAAAGGTGAAGAATCATTTAATATTATAAATAGAAGAAATAGCTTAAAACATTATTAAAATATTAAGTAAAAATCAATTAAAAAAAACCTATATACAAATTTATGACTGATATGTATAATAATAATAATTATAATATGAATTTTATTAAAATACATATTTTAATTATTCGTTGGTTGGTTGGTCATAAAACATAAATTTTCAAATTATTATATTCGCATTGCTGTAAGGTTGTAGTTTTTGAACTCACAATCTAGTGTTAAATGTCGACATCTATATTCAAGATTTGATTTTTAAAGATTAAATGTGAGGAATATGTAAATAAGGAACATTCAAATCAGATTTCTCTGGGAAATGGCATTATACGATTTTGATATGGATAAATGATGATGATAAAAACATTTTCATATAGACGATATTGTGAAAAAAGAAAGCCGAGACAATTTTTATAACGACAAATATGTTATAATATTTTATAAACTCGACAAGAGATTAGTACCCATTGCTTTTCGAATCAGGTACTATGTTATAATTTTTTTTATTGATGTTAAATAAAAAAAAAAACACTTTTATGGTAGAGAAATTTAGATATTCGTATTAAATATTTTAATTTCATTAACATTATAAAGCTATATGGTTATTTAAAAATTATTTTGGTTGGTTTATGTTTACGATCGAATTCTGTTTAATAATTCATTATTACGGTTCTAACGTGAAATAAGGGCACCAACGTGGAGTTGCGGATTATAGACCGCATAACTAAAACCATTATCAATATTTAACAAATATTTTGTTTCTATGCCAACATTCCAAATTATTATTTATAATTATTTTTTAATGTTCAAAACGTTTTCAATTTTTACTTGCCTGAACCATTAGGTAAATGAAATAAAAAACTTTTTTAAATGTAAATATGGGTTAATATTTTTATTACTGTTATTCTTTTCGGTGTCTCTTTTTATTTAATTTATAAAACTCTAAACCTAAATAACTCTAAATCTAAATAAAAATACAATGAAATAACTCACCATACTTCCTCAACAAAGCATTACATATTTTTATACAAATAGAAACATACAGTACCTAAGTAAATAATTATATAATTTTTTATAGCTAATAAAATTTTGATACCTTTCATTATATGTCCTTATTATAACAGTATACCATATAAAAAGTTGAAAACCCAAATAATGTTTTGAAATCCTTATGTCATGAGAAATGAAAATATAGCATAAAACACATTCAAATACATACAATAAGCATAAGATGTGAAAAGTGTGAAATTTGAGTCGTCGACAGTCGACAGCGTAGGATATGTAAGAAATAGTACCTAGATATTGTTTAATTTAGACATTAGAACCATTTTCTGTATTATTAAACGATTTTTAAAGGTTTTCATAAGACCAAAACAATAAATTTAAAGTTTCAAAACATCTGATCTTGTTCTACCCTACGGCCACGATTGTATCTATTAAGACTTTATGTTTAGATGTATTATTGACCCAAAGTAGTTAAAAGATAATTTAATCTTTTATTTTAAGAAAGTTTAAAGAAATTTCAAATTAGTCTGCATTAAATGTTATGAAAACTCAAGAATAACAAGATCTCTGACCGTTAACTCTTCTTAAATATATGTTATTTATTATTCGAGTATAAAACACTTGCCTTACCATTAAAGGGATTTAAACCAACATGCTAAAGCCTTAAGACGTCCAATTTGCTGTCACTAGAATTCCTAAAATGATTCAAGTAGTGATATATTCATAAAATTAGTTTAGTTTTTCAATTTCTGAAGAAATTTGAACACAATTCACGCCAATTTACTGATTCAAATTAGTTGAATATATCAGCCATATAAAGAATGCGAGCTATTTTAAAAGCTAAGTAATATAAACAGTTAATTTTTGTCTGCTTTTTATAAAACAATAGTATGGTATTTTAAAATTAATAGACAATTTTTGAAGCAAATATTTCACGAATAAACATTTTCCGAAATATTTATATGTACATAAAAATACCTTAGTTTGTTTTTATCATAACATGAATTGTTTGTCATATAATACTAGGTATGTGTTATTTGTCACTAAAACACAATATAATATATAAGCGTGTGTCTATATTTCTATATCCTTTTATACTCAAAGACTTTTAAACTGAATCACAGAGAAATTTATATTTACATTTATATTGCGATTTATTTTAAAGATTGAAGAGGAAATGTGCATTTTGATACGGAATTGATTTTGATATTGTTTATGCTTACAAAATTTTCATAAATAAATTATATTTATGTTATATACACAACATCATCATGAATATATTTATAACTACACTGTGTGACCTTACGATGACGACCTCTTCATAATTCACTTGTTCCTTTTAAATGTTATACAAATAAAGTTTTGGCCAATCTAGGTGAATTTTTTGTTTAATTTATGCTTCATTGTGTTGTAACATCGTCCTTTAAAAGTGTAATTCGTTTAAAGACATCTTAAATTTCAAACATATATTTTAAAACAAACTATACATTTCTATGTATATATATTATACATGTTTTTAATTTTTATTAATATGAAGTTATTACGAAGTGTTACCTAAACATTTATTTCATATATTGTGCGGCATCTGTCTCGAACATTTGAATAGACCTCAGGCAATTACTGAGAGAAAAGGGAGAATAAAAGAACATATAGATAAAAATAAAATATCAATTCTATGGAAAGTAATTATATGAACTTTAATGATTTTCTGTCTCTTGTCTGTTACGGAAAAAGTAATTCAGAATCAAAAGCAATTTCTTTGAATAATATTCATTTTCTCACTGTTTCTTTAAAATAATCCACAAAATAAATTTAAATATAAAATTGTCTATGTTTGAGCATAAAATCACGGCTGTGATACCAAAATGTTCTTTGTAAATTGTTCTTACAAAATGTTGAAACACTTTGAAATAATTTGAAAGGAGTTTTTGTTTTTAATAATTTATAAGGTTCAAAAATTATTAAGTAAATAAGTGTTTTATAAAAATGAAACAGTAAATAAAATATCTTAGAAACAATTTATTCGTAATATTATTAAAACTCAAAAGTAAATAATAAATCATTTAAAATGTTTGAATGTCAACATTTTATCTTAGTCGGACTGCATGTTTGAAGCTTTTAAACCGATTAATATTTACGATAGAGAAATGCATGGTTCTGTCGTGTGTAATGAAGTTTAGTAGAATTATTTTTCTTTCAATTTACTAAATGTTTACACTTGACTCAGGTGAGTGCTGTTAGTTGTGAAAATCAACTTAAATGAAATAATCCACCTTTTACTTACATTTGTGTAAATGAATAAATGAGAAACTATCCTGTTTTAGTAATATAATTTTGGGGAGACATACTTGTCTGTTACTTTTATATACGTTGATTTGCTCTTTTATATATGTTATTTGCTTTTCATGTAGTATTCATCAACGAAGCGGCACCAATGAAGCTATTTTAATAAAAGAGAGGGACAGAATGTATGCCAAGTGGGTGCCATATAATCGTTAACGAGCAAGACCGTACTGCGAGTTCGTAAAACAGTTTAGAATTTTAATTTTGATTAATGAACGTTTATCTACGTATAAAACAAAAATTACAGAACTGTAGACAATTATGGGTATATGTCTATATAAGATCAACAAAAGACGACCAAGATGAAATGGACACTTAGTTGAATACAAAACAAGTTACAAACAATTCAAACAATATAATACTATTACTTATTTATTTTTACACATACTAGTCTTTGCTGTTTTCAATGTAACGGATACATGTATTTCATAACACCCAAAAACCTTAACAATTAATCCTTTTTACTCAGTTTGAACTCGTATTATACGCAGTACATATTAAGAGGCAAAAATAAGTCTTTTATCCAATAATGTTATCACAAGCCTTTTCTGCCCCTTCCCGTGTCTTTCCATCCTGGTAAAAGAACAAAGTTGAATCATTGTGAATTTTGACAATATATTCCCTGACGACACGATGTTACTAGTTAATATTATTAAATATTTTTTAAATGTTATCGATAGTTAAGCTGTATGTGGTTTTTACATACGCCATAGTTACAAACAAGCAGACCACCTCAAAGCAAGCGGGTGGGTGGACATCTGTATGTGTATTGTCACCCTAGGGATTATTGGGGGTGTTCTGCACTCTCGTTAATCAAATGAAAGACTCTAATAATAAAATCACGTCGATTTTCTTTTAGAGGATGGTAATATTACCCCGGTAGAGAGATGGGAGTTGTGGTAGCCCAAATATGAGTATATTACATTTTTTCTATTTAATGCACATTGTCGCCCTCTACTCGTTCCAATTTAAAACGAAACTCTTTATTGCAGAAGTCAGAGTTTTCGATTTTGGTTTTTAATACGTTTTGTAATTCCACTATTTACAGTTTCTTTAATTTTCTACCTATTTAAATCAAAATATTCAATCATTTATATGTTATGTTTTTGTTATGTTACATTTGTTATTATTTTTTTATTGTACATATGTTTCATGTTGAATTATATAAAACTACAAGTTATGAAATGTTCAATCTGTTTGATTTTGTTGTATAGCTAAATATACTCATAACTGTTTATACTTGATGTTACTTTCGAAGTCGTAGGACTTACTTTTGGTTATACTATCACGAACAATTTCAATCCAGTAGCCGATATACGGTAGGATTTCAATTGAATGCTAAGTATTATTATTTTCTACTATAAATAATATCTTATGAACAACTTTTTGCTATACTTACTTTAGTTATAGTGTATACATTTCCGTCAAAAAAGCGAGTGTGGCTTATTAGTTTCTGGGTGGTGGTGGTGGCCTGGTAAGAGATTAAAGTGTAGGTCTCTGATATTAGTGAGGTGCACTTTCAATAAAGGTACTTCTTACGAAACTGAATAAATATTTTTTTGTTGCTGTATATTAGTTATCCTACGGCATGTTTTATAAGATATCTCAAAATTGGATTAGGATCAAAAGGATTTTTAGAAGAAAACCATATATTTACCAAATTATAGCACCGAAGCCGTTCTACTTAATCAGAAACACGCTTGAAAACAAATAACGATTGGCTAATTTAATGGAACTTTAAGTCACCATTAATAAACATATATATACTCATATGAAAATACAAAACAAATTTATAACTTACCTTGGTTTTCTTGACAGTTCGACTCTTTTACTCAAAGCGGCATAAAACTATTACTATGTATAACTCTTTCGTGGCAAAAGCAGAATTGGAACATTGAATAAAAAATTAAATATTCTAAGTTTAAAAATATATTCGATTCAACTTTTATATATGAATTTTTTTTAATTTTTTATCAATTTGTTAGGCCTAAGTACTGAAATAAGTCGATTAAAAAGTTAACTATAAAATGTTACACGTTTTGTTTTAGAGTTTCTTTAATAAATTTATTTTATATGAGTTGAAAAACCAAGTCAAATCTTAGAAATAAGTCAGTGAATTGGACAGTCATAAATTTCTCATTAAGTTCCATACCACGAATTTGTGCCTTATGAAGCTGGAATATCTTATTGGGAACGCCTTTCAAGAAATTACTAGTAATATCCACAAATAGTTTCTGTGGTCTACCAACATTTAGGCCACAAACCTGGGTTTAGCCTTCCTTCTATTTTAAGTTCATTGAAAGTCTAAAATTCGGACTAGAAATATTTTAAAATGGTAAGTATAATATAAAAATACAATTAATAAAAGTTCACGCCCGTTTTCCCAGCTCAAACCGACCCCGGGAATGTCAATAACACAATACCTACTTTATATATCAATATTCTTGTGTACCTTCGAACAATTTTTATATTGCTCTACATATGACTTGATCTCAAAGATTTTGTTTCGAATTTTGGGGTTGTGTTGAATATATAATTTAAAAATGAATTATTTCCCTCATTTACTATAAATGTATTTCTATTGAAAAACACGATATGCAACAATACTTTATTTACTGCCTCTTCAAAAATTTAATAATATCACTTAAAATGTGCAAGAATTTAGTAAATGAAAAGTTCGAAAAAAAATGATTTTACATCAACTTATTTGGATTTCAAGGATTAAGAACACCATTTCCGCTTGATTGTTTTTAAATAATTTTAGTGTTAAATATTTTATCATTTTTGTTTTATCATTATTTTTTATATTTAATCCACATGTACAAAACTAAATTTTATATAGATATTTTTGTTACGTAAAAACTTCATCACTGCTTATATTATTAATGTTTATATTATATTATTAATGTTTACAAAAATTTTATGACTTTTTGATAAAAATACCAGTAATTATCGTCTATTACACTTACTTACTGTATTGTACTTACTTACATTTTTACTTATTTGCATATCCATTGCAATGAATGAAAATAGATTTTACTTACCCAATAAGGAAAAAAGCATATTCTTTAAAAAATATGTATACTCAGATTAGACATGGAATTTTAGAAAATAAAAAATATATTTAGCATTTAAGTTTTTCTTTGTTCTATACAACATTTTCTGCCTAGTTTTATTCATCTTTACGTCATAAAAAACCTCCAAATACAAAATAGTGGGTATCAGCCTACTCAATATAAGGTTTTGTTACAGCGCGATGCAGCGTCTTCGCGGCATCGATTGGGCTGCGGTGAGGCGAGATAGTCACGTGGTATTTACCAAACTGATTCGAACCCGTGATCCTCGTGATACCGAGAATCAAGATGCCAACCTACCCACCAGGCAGCGCTTGACGGTAAGTGAAGGAATATATATACTTAACCCTTATGATAGTTGCCACTTGGATTATAACATAAATATTACGTGATACCTTCTGGAGTAATGTATAATACATAGGAAAGTTTTAATTTTTAGTTACCATCAGTAAGTATTGTGACTCGATGGTATAATTTAAAATAAAATAATCAAAACAAATATTAGAAACCAAGTAAGAGACTGTTGTATCAATACAATTGTCCTGAAATCTTTTTTTTTAGGAACTTTAGTCAATAAAATATTTCTTCAGTTGAAAAATGTGTGGATGATTTTAATGAAGTGGACCAAGGTTAGATCACGTGCCTTGACAAAATTATTCAATACAGGTAAAGGTTTGTTTACTGTGCTAGACACAAATTGATTTCACGAGGTCACGGATTATACTTGGCACATAATATAAAACCGACTTAATGCTGTAATAACATAAAGACAAATCACGCCCACACTAGGTTAATCAATTTGACTTAAATGATTTCGGTGCATATTTAGAAAGTCAATTAGGAATTTAATAACAGAGATGTTTTCTGACATGTGTTTGTTACAGGTAACCGTATATATTAAATAGTAATTATTAATAAAAACAGCGCACACTCATATTACATTAATTGAGTCTATTGTTCTGTATATTAGTTCAGACTATCCGCAATCCCTCTTTATTAGGAATCTCAAAAATTTGTATTTTTTCTTAATATCAAAGAATAAGTTTGTTTCAACTAGACGTCAGTAATATAGTACCGTTATCTTCATAAATCTTTTTATGAGGAGTGATAAATAATCCAAACGTTGATTAATTATACGCATGGAATAAACTTTAAGGATTTAGTATAAATTTACTTTGTGTATCAGAATCAACTTTCCAGTATATTCAAAACATGTGTGGACTTTTTTTTAATTCCTTAATAAAGAAGAAAAATAATTGTTCTTAGTCCAAAATGTTGTTTGTTCAAAAGTTTTACTACGCAAAAAGATAAACGACGGTAAAAAGCAAGACAATTTGAAATAAATATCAACAACAAATGTACTATGTTAATTTTAGTTAATATCTTCATAATGACGTATCGTTATATTATCTTTCTTATAATGTCCATGTGCAACTCGACAGTATGAGAACAATTTAAAAGAAGTTCATAGTATCTTTTAACATATAGTCTAGGCTAAATAAATATATTGTGTATTTTTTGTTAAATAAAATTAGAGCTCCACTTTCCATTTCCATATTATTAGAAATATGTAAGACACAAACATAATTATAACTTCTGCATTCTTAGCAAATGTCTTCACGGAAAAACAGATTTACTCAAGAAAATTTGGACGATTTTTTAAAGACCTTTTAATAGCTCACTAAAATCATAAGATAGAACCGAATTACAATTAGCAACTTCAGCATTAACTGTGGAATAATAAAAGTTTATGAAAACAATGCTTTTATTACATTTGGCTTAGATAAACTGCAACTCATAATGGGATAAGAAAGGTCCCAATTTTTTTTTCAATATTTTGGATCTTTTAAGACTCAAGTTAAAGTTATGAAGGGAAATCAGAAACAAAATATTTTATTAAGCTATAAAATAAAAGCATCTTACCGATAAAACCAAATTTAACAAACGAGTAACAAAATGTGCTTTTACACAAAAGAATAAAAAGCTTAGAAATTTTATAAAAAGGGAGATTTACTCAAATTTTAATTGCTGTCAGTTAGTAGATTTACTTGTGTGTTCAAATAAGTACAAACGGTTTTACATGGGAGTTCAATGTAGTGGGATATAAAAATATATATGTATATTTTATATATAACTTCATCGTCTGTCTTCTTGATATTAATTGAAAACTTCAGATACGACTGAGAATCAGACAGATAGATCAGACCTGTTTCAGACTGGACACTCTAAATAAATTGGTCGTTCAAATTTCTCCTCAGTTAAATGTTACTGATAGAGCGAACATTGGTCACCTGTATTATAAGTATTGAGTGTTAACTCTTAAGAAGCCCCTTGAGTCTTTAACATAATAACAATATTTTAGGGGGTAATTTAAAATGCATAATATATGACCCACATTCGTTCGTGTATTACAGGAAGAAAATAAATTCTGCATCAGCGATATTCAGCCACATTTATGCAAAATGGTCACTGAAAATTTTGTTAAGTGTATGTGCCAGCAAAGCTGTGGAGGCCATTTGCTCAATGTGTAATTCATAAATAAATCTATCATATGTTTTTTGTGATAAAATACGAAAATAACAAAGTAAAGTTCAAAAAAAATAATTATGTCCATCTTTCAATAATAATAGAAATATCATGACATGACTAAAGAAAACTCAAATCAATAGAGTGTTTTGGATCCAGAAGAAAAATTTCATGCCTGTTATTTTACATAAAAAAGGAATTAATCGAATAAGATGCAACACAAGAAAATTTTCATATTATTTTCAAATCACAGACTAAATAAAGTATTCGAAACATGCTAACCACTAAAAATATAATTATTCTAAAAGATATTTAAGATAAAATTAGCAGTACCAGCGAAGTGAAGTTCGATATTTAAAAAAATACTGTGTACAATCAACAAGTCAGGGCTAGGTCTAGATGACTTAATAGTAAATAACCCAAGTCATGCAATACAATATCAAAGTTGAAAGTATTGACTTGTTGAAAGTATTTTTGTGTGATTAAGAGTTCTCGATATTTTGTTTTGAAGTTTTAAACGTTCTATTTAATTTAATTTTAAGAAAATGTCACCAAGCAAAACAACTTTATGAAAAGCTTAGAAATAATTAAATCTACCTTAATAAACTGTTTGTCAAGACGAAAAATGTCATTAAGAATGTGGTGTTTTTTCTGTGCACAAAACGTAAAAATCGATAGTGTCTTTTTTATTTATACATGTTATCAGGCATAATTGTATTGATTCATTAGTGTAGTAGTGTTCGGCCTACGAAAGCTAAACTCAATTATTTTGCTAATTCAACACATACAAACAACAATGAAAATAAGCTGCATGAAAATTACTCTAACAAACAAGGTTACGGCCTATGTCGTACGCAAGAAGACCAAGTTAAACAACGCTCTACTTAACTCGATGATGAAAATGAAAATGGAGCGATCGCGTAGCCAGGTTTACTGAATAACAATACAAAAAGAACCCTTGGACCGATGTAAATAATACATTGGGACTTAGTAGGTATAATAACGGCTCGGAAGTGTTTTTTACACTAAGCTCAGAAAAAACAATAGACAAATTTTAAAGAAAACTTAGCTTTATTTAAAACACAAGTAGCAAAAAAATGTGTAGACGAATTAAAAACCTTAACTTATAAATTATAAGATTTTAAATAGTAAATTATTTATAGAATAATAACCTATATCGTTTTGTTTTGTGTGACATTTTATTTTTCATTTGAAAGTAAATATTACTTAACATTGTAATATTTTAATGGTCGTTTGCCATATGCAAATGGCAATATAAAAAGCCAAAGCAATTGAATTTTATGGTCATTTTTATAATAAATTCATCTAATTCTTACCATTGAGCTATATTTTAATTTTTAGTTTTTTATAGCTAACCTAGTAAAGTAGTTTGTTCAAAAAGTCGTAGTGATGCACTGATTTTACACTTAATAGGCTTACATAGATCGCTGGAGCGAGCTCTCAGTCTAGATAGACAAACATAGATGGGTTCGAACGACTTATTCCAGGAAAACCGTGAAATCCTTCCGAACAGACCAATACAGAAGCTCAGTGAAGTTTAATTTCATTATTCATCTATTATCATAAAAGTCTTTGTTTTAAAAATACTTGTAATACCTTCTGTAAAACAACTTTTATCTTTGGTTATAATTATCGCCATTTTCAGTATTATAACAATAAGATCCCTTCAAGTATTCAAGTCAATAGAGATATGTTTTACAGTACCTAATACCGAATAAAAATAAACTGATTTTATTTTTGAAAAAAAAAAGAGAAAAAGGTATATTATATAGATATATATACATAATTATAAATTTTCATATCGCTTACATGAGTAAAATATTTTTATTAGCGACGAAACTCTTAAAAATAAAATAAAAAAATAAAATTAAATAAAAATAAGACTTGCATGAATGTAATAGATGTGTAAAGAAATCCTAATATTTTTTATTTCTTAAATTTAGTTACATTGTTTAAACAAAATTATTAGCTAGTAGTTAACATAAGTAATAGACTTTTTCTGAGCGTTTTATGCTTTAAAGAAATAATGTTAGTTCTATAAACAATAATATTGATAATCAAATTGGACGGAATACTATAGTCAGTGAATGTTAAAGTTTTTAAATTTTAACGACTTCTGAACAAAAAATGGAATATTTTCAAAACTCATTGATCTTAGGACAAAAACGTTTACGTACGTAATACAAGTTTTTTATGTCATTAATCATGGAAAATATATTAAGTAATATTTTTTAATCAACTGCATTCACGAATATATAATATCTGACTAATCTAAATAATCTCAACCAATATTATCAAACACTAGTTCCATTTAAGACTTTACAGACAAAACAATAAATTAATGAATTCATTTAACGGGATTTTTTTTATATTATTAATTTTATAATTCCACTGGCTTTATAACATAAATAAAGAAATTAAATAAGTAATAAAATGTATTTTTTGGCAAATTAATAATATTTAATCTATATAATATATAGTTGGGTAAAATCTTTTATGTTCTAGAATACTCGTTCGCACCTATATTTATATCTGGTTTTATTTTCTATGCTAAAACAAAACATGAGGCTATTTCATATTCATTTTTTAAACCAAGTTATAATGGCCGTATTTCAAAGAGATTATTAAGTAGAAGTATAATAACACCTCTAGACAAAATGGTCTGAAAATGCTTAAATAATTTTTCTTGGATAATATTCTCCTTTAAGACAAGGTTTGCTATAGCAAACTAGCAGTATTAATGAAAATTGCCTTTTTAAATTATATTTGTAATAAAATTTAAACCTTTAAAAGGAATTTAAAATTGGAATATGAAAATGAGCTTTTCTTTATGGCGAAGGAAAATTAATATCGCATAATTAGTGAAAGTTCCTTTTGATAGTAATAACTAGTTTAAGATATAAAAGATTATATGTTGTCAGAAGTAATTTGAAAAAGATACTTAGATTTTCTAATAAATGAAAATTGTTAATGAGAAGTATCAAATTTACTCATATTAATATTAAAACGGAAAAAAAACTATTTCAAAACATGTTTTTACCTAAGTTAGATTCAGATAAAACATTCCATGAAGATGAAAAAAATTAACATCGGGAGCTATTTATCTTGAATCTTTCTGTCACTTGCACGCAATTCTTTTCCTCAACTAATTTTCTTCGCCTTACATGCTGACATAAAAGATCTCGAATGCCATTTCCCTTTATAAAATAATAAATGACAATTAAGATGTTCACGTAAAATAAATGATATGAATCTGTTATAAATGTCAAATATGTTATTAATGAATAATTAGTTTTTCTTTATAACTTTTGAAAATACACGGTTAAAATGTTTGTTTTCCAAAGAAATAAAGCAACATAATTAATTGAAAACCATTAACTAAACCGGTTTGGACTATATTATGGCAAGAGTTACATTATTGGCAGAATCTTCTCGTAACAGTATCTTTAAATATTGATATTTCATTGAGTTTCCTTGCTACACTATACCTTAACAAACCTGGTAATAGGATTACAGGTTCGAAATTAAATTAGGTATCAGTGTTAGTGAGTTGTCTGAATAGTTATAGAATTTATCAAAATACCAAATACACTCGTTTCAGGTAATTTTAATCAGCTTGAAACTAACCTCAAGTACCTTATTTAACAGAGATGCCTGAGCACGTTTGACTTAACATCACTGGGAGTGGGATCTTGTGTTGGGACTGGGATGTATTTAGTGGCCGGTATGGTCGCTCGTAAGTTTGCTGGACCGGGCGTGGCGCTAAGCTTCATCATAGCTGCCATTGCGAGTATATTCTCGGGTAAGTTTCCATAAACCTAATATTTAGTTTTTATTTCAAAATGAACATTTTTTACTGTAACGCCGCTAAAAGCTCATACATTCATACACCGTTGTAGACATATGTGTGATGTGCATGTCTATCCATGTTGGCGTGTGCTTGTGATTGTGCGGTTATGAATACAAATATGTATGTGAACGTATGGTCGTATTTATTATGATATATTCATATAACGTAATATTAAGTCCAACGTATAACATATAACGTAATATTAAATCCAATAAAATTGGACATAAATATAGTGATACTATAAATTATATAAGAGAGTCACATTAGACGACTTCGTTTCATAATAATTTTAGCTTCATAAGAAACCGATAACAGACAAGATGACAGATATGGAACATTTTAAAAATGGAATGGAGCTTTTAACGTCTATTCCTGTTTCACGATTCCTTCTAAAATTGGCCCCAACTGGCATTTATCAAAGTCTGTGAATCAAATATACCTGACAATTATAAATTAAAGTTTTTCTTTGAAATTTCATGAGAAGGTGCGATGAAAAGAATCGTGTTATCATATTAAATAGATAATATATTAGTTCTACAAAAATATATTACTCTAAGTAAACAATTTTCTAAGGAAAAATAAATTAATGATAGAAAAAAATTATCACTTTAGTTCATAACCGTCAAAGAAAAAGGAATAGCTTGCTTTTGCTATAAAAGGCGATTCATTGGCGATTTTAATAAATTATTTTATAATTTTTTCTAGGGGTTTTAGTGGCTAATTAGTTAATAAATTCTCGTTCAAAAAAACTTTAAAATAATTAAAATATTACTATGGATACAAAGCTCACTAGTTGTAAATTAAGTTTTGAAAACATGCTTTTTCAAATCGTCTCAATATATATTTACCCCTCAATATATTATTACCTAGTTCAGTAAACAATAGGTGCAATCAGCGATTAATTTAACGTTTGCAAACATTAACAATGCTATGTTACTTAACATCTACATTGAAACTCAGTCTAGTATTTGCTACATAAATCCACTTCAGTCATTATATTAGGTTAAATATTTTGTATTATTTTTATTGTGGAAAACCTATTTAGTTATATTAATAATTAAATAGGTTTTCTACAATAAAAATTTAAACCATTCATTCCTGAAAGGCAATGCTCCAAGCATTAAGTCAAATATTTAAAAATACAACACGTACAAAAATAGTTTTTGATCGGTTAGTATTTTAAAAACACAATCTCTTTGTAAATTCAAACTAACCAACTGAAAAGTGATGTTCTAAATTTGGCTTGTGCCAAACATATCTACGGAATCTTAGTCTAGCCTTATTAATTTTGAAAAGCTTTGTTAATTCTCATCTTACCTTGACGATCAATTGTAATATTAATAGTAAAAATATCTTAATAAAAACGCATAATTTTCATAATAGTTTATTCAATTAGTAACCTAACATTTTCGTTCTGAATATTGTAATGATAATGATGAATTTTTTTTTTGTATATGTTACTTCATTATATCAATATTTTAGGTGCTTGCTATGCTGAGTTTGGCGTCCGTGTCCCTAATACTACTGGATCAGCTTATACTTATTCTTATGTAACTGTCGGTGAATTCATTGCTTTCGTCATTGGTTGGAATATGGTTCTTGAGTACTTGGTGAGTGTTATTTTGTTTACATATACTGTAATAATTTTCTCATTGATTAATTAAACTAGCGTACTCACTTCAGAAATATATTAGTTATAACATATCTTTTTTGAAATATTCAACTCTATAATTCATATGTTGAAACTAATTCAGAAACAAATAAAACTCAATAGCGCGTGTCAGTGACAAGGATTCATTCTAACAAAATTAAATCTGAGGTTCATATTTAATTACTTGAACGTATGCGTTCTCATACTCGAGGACCGTCCAATTACAATGGGATGTTGTTGGTGTTGGAATTGAGATCACTAACAAAGATTAGTTCTGTTTGCTCGAATTGCTTTTAATGTACAGCTGAAGTCGATAATATTATACAATTACATACATTTTTTCTATTTTCCTTTAAATTTCATTACAGTCATTTCAAATTGTATAATAATGAATAAAAAATTATTGTCATTTTATTTTTATAAAAAAAATTATTTTTATACAACATCGTATATTTAAAAGAAATAAGAATGAATTTATTGTTTAAACTATTATACATAATATTGGTCGTATTTTTTATATCGTTAACTCAATGGCATGAAGTTCCTTTTGTTCATATCCTATTTGAGGGTTGTTATTATAATGATAATTAGAATTTAGAACATTATAATAATATTGTAAAAGTACCTAGTGTTAATATAAATAATTTTATACTTAATTACTCAAACCTGGTGCAGATTGGAACGAGTGCATGTGCCCGTGCTCTTAGTGCTGCTTTGGACACTCTTTTCGATGGCGCCATCGGTCGACTCCTTGCTTCCAAAATGGGCACCTTCTTTGGTAAGATTTATAAATAACCTAGGATATATTAAAAATTCGTTCAAATCCCAAAGAATAAATAAACATTATTTTTATTCAATTATTATTACCATAACCAGAGTTGTGTTAGATACAGGAAGTGAAAATGGCTACACTGCCCCTGTAAATACACAATATAATTTTCTGCATCGTTACTTACCAGAATAGAATGCTAAAGATTTATGAGTCCGTAGCAAAATGGAGCGCTTATCTAGATATAGGAATATCAATTTATTACGAAGGATTTACATACAGTGACTTAAAAATTGAATGGAAATTATAAAAAATATTTGTGTAATATATCGTAGAAATCAGAAATTTTTAAGAACATTGTAAATTGAGAACCACTAGACACAATAATTAAATAAAATAACAATGTGATGAATGTTTTTAAGACAAGAACGTTGTTTCAATTATTTCTTTCATTACAATAACTACTATTATTCAGGTTAAAACAAAAAAAAAATAAACTGTTTTCAATGTATTTTCATATTTTTAAATACGCTTTTGCCATTATCACTCACGTCTACATATCGTTTAAATATATCCAACAATATATACGAACCTAAAAGCATAAAACCATCGAACATGTTACTTTTGCATTGGGAGTGCATGTATTGGCTTGACAATTTTAATGGACTTTCGCGGTAATAAAATTATGGTGCTTCCTATAGTCTCCATGTCAGTACACTAAAAGCAGCCTTTTTACTGTTTCCTGGAGAGGCTTATTTAATTTCGGTCCACTCATGTTTTAATGTCATTGATGTGCGTTGTGGTATTAACAACAAAATATATGTAGTAAAATATGTTGGCCATAATTCACTTTTAAATCTATGAAATTAAAATAATTATTATCTTCATCTTTATATAAAAACATTAAACAACATAATGAGAAATTTAAAATTGGTTTTAAATATTATTACTACAAAAAAAACAAGAAACAAAAGTTCATAAATTAGTTCCTACTTTAATTTATGGTTTACAATATGGAACCTCCATTTCGGCCTAACACAGGGATAAGCTTTCAATCTTAAGAAAATCAATCCAATGAGGAAATAAAATATTTTATTCTATTTAAGGTTTTAATAAAAAAATTATTACATAAGTTTTCAATAATATACTCTTTCAGTTTTTACTTTTAAATTACATGCCAATGTGGATTAAAATTAAAGTTGGTTTTTATCTACATTCACTAAAATGAAAAAGGAGTGTAAGTGTAAGCTTTTTGTACGAACTTAATAATATACATTTCTTTTTTCAACTGCTTAGATAAGTTTTCATTGTAAAAAATTATCGTTAAAAATACAAAAAAAAGTTGGTCAAGTGCCAGTCGACCCATATATGAGTTTCGTCTAATTGATTTTAATCATACTAAATTTCTAAGAAGACTTTAAACAAGTCTTTTTAATTTTTCATTTCAGACATATCCTAAATAGGTTTCTTGTAAATTAAAAGGTTCTCAGTGTATAAGCCAGCGTATTGTTATAAAAGGATTATTGGGCCGTTAACACCCATCAATGTCACTGGATGGCAAACAATGTAAACTGTAAATTGAAAATAGATATTTTGATGTTCGACCAGCTCATTCATGTACAAATAATGTTAATATCTTTTACAAATCGGAAAATAAATTTAGATATTTAATAATCAATTTTTAAAATACGAATTACGTATGTAGTTTGTAAATTTTATATTAGCATATTATTTTAAAATTTACCAAATGCAAATAATAAATCAAATTTCGCGTAAATCTTTAAATTTCAATAATTTATAAATCTTTGATGCTTTAAATAATTTCAATATGAACTTAGTCTATCATAAGTAAAATATGGATTTTATTAAATTCTAAAATTGTTATTATTTATTCCATGAATATAAGAAGGTTATCGTCAGTTGATTAAATAGCGAGGTTATAAATAATATAACGATTTTTGTCAGCGAAATAATTAAAAATAACTTATACAATAACCAAGTCACATCTTATTCTTGTATTACTAAGGGATTTATTAGGTGGTAAGAATTGTTCTAAGGGATTGTGAAAAAAATATATCAGAATTCGTGCCGAAGTGTTTTTAAGCATTCTTTACCGAGAGACTCTCAGCTGAGATAGTCATTACGTAAACGAAAAATGAAGTAGAAAAGTAATGCAACATAAGTGTATTTTTATTGTTATACTAATTTTATTATTATTCACTATATAGAAATATCTGAGTTATAAATAAACAACGCCTACTTGTCTTAAAAAGTGTAAAAAAAAAAAATGTTATTTGCCATGGAACTGTCGGATTCAGAATATTTATAAATGGTAGTTTAGGACAAAACTGGCCCTAACAATTTAATCATGTCACTATGACCGTGGTTAATAGCAGAATGAGTTAGTTTGACGTATGGTTACCTTCCTCGGCCAGCCACAAACATTCCTTATGAAGTGCGTAGCATTAGTGTGGGAGTTATAAAACCTACTTGTGTACAAACCTTTTTTCACTTTATCGTTCTATACTTAGTACCGTTGCTTATTGTTTTTCCTGATAAAGGCTCTTCCACCTTTTTCAAGGTGAACACCGGTATTTTGATCTTTTGGCATACTAACTTTTGATATACAAGCAATAAAAGTTTTATCCATATTATTTGTTTAAATTCATTTTATTTTTCGCCAAAATTTTACACTTCTGGAATATTAACACCAAATTCCTACAATACAACATACCTAACCATGATAATTCCACTAACTACTTTAAAAGAAGAGAAATAATATTCATTATGGTGTATGAGATTCTATCTTTATGATTAAATTCTATGTAATCTTCTGAATACCTAAAGCTAAATATCATTATTATCAATGACAGCTGAATTTATAAGATGAACTCAAGCCGTCAAGTCGGGCTACTATTAATGTAAATTTGAACCCAAGTGAGCAATAGACATGAATAATTCATTACATTTAGCATAATTTAAAACAATAAAAGTCTCATCGATATTTTTTTCTATTTAGCTGTACGAAGAAAAAATTTATAAAATTAACGTTAAAAAAGTTATTACGGTGTTGATACTTGTAAGTAAATAAGGAATAGGTTTACGATACTAAAAGTTACCGATACCGCAATTGATTCATGCTTGTTATATGGAAAACTCTGTAAACTAAACTGCGGAGAACGTCAGGTCATAATTATATTAAAAAAGGATAACAGTGTAGTTGGGAAACTATAAATTTTCATACAGTTTTTAATAAAACTTGTTTAAAGATTTCTATATGAATATGAAATGGAAAGTTTTGACGTTTAAAATGAAAAATGGGTAATAAAATTTATTATTAGCGTGACCAAGTTTTGAACAATGTAAAATTGTTTTGTGTTTTTTAAATATAAGTTTCAAAATTATATTATTATTCGTTAATTAAATTAAAACTTGGAAATTTGCATAATATTCTACAATTATAATGTGAATGAAAGAATAAAGGGAGAGCATAGAAAAATCTCTACAGCTTTTCTATTTCCGTTTATAAACAATAAAAAAGTTTGTGGAATAAAGATCGGAACAAAATAAAGAAAAGGTATTTGAAGCACAGTCTTTTTAATTTATTGACGTAAAACATTAACTTAATTAGTTTTTCACAATAATAACTCACTGATTACTTTTCTCGCATGGAGAAGGTTTGAGCATTAATCACCACGCTTGCCCAAGACGGGTTGGTGATT
>DVQO01000294.1:0-20378 GCA_018231785.1 Danaus gilippus
TATAAAAGCCTTCTGGTGGCGAAACGGAGTTCGCCAGGTTTACTAGTTTATAATAATACTATAGTAGTATATTAGTTGTATCCGCACCTCTCCCATGTACTCTCCTCCGAAGCACTGAGCTTTCATCTCGTCGTCATCATGCATAGCGCACTCCGACACCTCGCCGTCATCCAGCTTCACCCACCGACCCGCGTCTCCCGCGTTATCTCTAATAATAACAACATACTAAATTAATCATTTGCAAAATCAGTACTAACTTTTTGAAAGACATTGTAGAACAAATGTTATGAATAAAAATAATTAACTTTATATTTTTGTCACTCTATATTGTCAATGCGATATTAATTCAAATAATTATAACATGCTTATGCAGGTATTAGAATTATCTTTTACAACTAAATGCCTGGTTACATTTTGCAGCAACATTAAAAAATAATTAGTATTAATTTACACAAATAAGGTTGTTATATATACCTAAGTAGTACATATGAATAATAATGTCCACCAGAGGCCTGTCCGGAGTGAACCACGATCCCGCTGAGCTGGTAGTGAGTCTCGGTACGTTCCCCGCCCTCCCACAGGGACGCGTCGCCCTCCGCTCGGGCTAGACCCCACGCTGGAAACATTCATTACAAAGATTAATAAGCACCTCTCCTAATTTTCAAACAGAATAATTAATAAAAATCTCTTGAGATATGAAAATAAAGTCAGTGAGATGTTGTATGATTCATAATGTTAATATGTTTTTGTTTTGTTCGTCATATCTACGTAACTTATATATAGATGAAATCATTATTATAAGTCGCTTATACTTATTATATATTTACTACAGAAAGGTATATCAAGGATCTATTCTGACCGGTGTAGGGCTCTACGTCCAACTCCCGCGGAAATTCAAAGTAATCGTTGAATTTTATTGCACAAACTTTCTCGAAGTCGTATTCAAATCTCTTCAGCTGTATGACTAGGACCGGCGGTAATTTGTTGAGGCACAGACGTTTCACGGTTACAACCTACGAATAATTACTTTTAAGTAAAGTTTTTACATATATTGATGTACATATCTATGTAAATATACCTTCTTGTTACACTTATCGCAGTAATAGGCATCGGCACCTTCCAGAAGCTCTCCTCTAACGTACGCTTCAAGAGATTCTTGTAAGCGAGACATATTTCTTATGTCCAGGGAGACTACACTGAATGGTTCTTCCTTGCAATACCTATACAATAATATTATGAGGTCGTTGTTTGACGTAATAATTGAATTATTGTAATCAAGAATATCATACCTGTGTGGACATCCCTTACAAATTTTCTGATCGGAGTATGTTCCTCCCATGGTTTTCGCCATAAGTTGTTCTTGTCCCAACGATTTTAAAGCCTCATCGAGTGATTCCACCAGAGACATAAAAAACTCCACAGCATCTTGCTGTTCACGTAAATTCACGGGTTCTCCTTGTAACCTAACATTAAGAATAATTAATTTAATTAAAAACCCTCTCCTTTTAAAGATATTAAAAATTTTCAATGTATAAAGTTTAATAAGTAGCTTTTTAAAGCCGAAATAATTTGTACTTAATTCTTTCTTGATATTATTTTTTTTTTTAATTGTCATAATATTATTTTGTTTTTTTATGTAGTTCTAACCTGAAGTGTGCCCAAAGTCCCCTGGGTACATAATACTGAAGTTTGCTGTAATGTAAGTGGGCAAATATGGCTTGTACTTGTTTAAGTATTGTGATATTATAGTCGGTGTTATTCTGAAAGGAAACAGTTACATCAGTAATATATTAATAAATTAAAATTTGTGTTTAATTTTGATTTAGGAAATGATTAAAATTTAATGAATATTAACCTCTGTGTTATTTTCCAAAATACTGTGAAGATGCGTTTCACCGGAAAAATCTTCATTTGGGTCAGTAGCAGCCCCTGTTTATATAAAATGACTATTAAATATATTTAGTTTACATACTGTTACTTCCTCGATTAATACTGTGATGAAACAAAACGACTTTTATTACACAGTATCATTTATTTATTAGTGAAAACAATCGTGTGTATGAAAAAAGAAAAAAAAATTAAATACATGACGATATTTCGAAATTTTATAATTAGGCCTGCCTTTCTAGGAACATTCAATTTAAAGGACTTAAAGCAAGACTACATTAGCTTTCCCAAATATAAGGCGTTTATATTTTATGTCTTCATTTCTTATTCATTTCTCCATAACTTGCAGTCAAGCACTATGCAGTCGATAATTAAATATGATATATACAAATAAGGTCCAAGATCAATGAATTAGTGAACGTTCGTTCATCGCCCATACCTTGTACTGTGAGAAGCACGTCCCGTACGGCTCGCACGCAGTACAGTTGTTGTAGCACAGAGTTCATGTAACACGTGGCGCCCGCGTTCTTCAGACCCACTAGCCCGGCCGGCGGCCGCGGACCCACGCACGGCATGTACTCCCACTCGGACAGACCCATGTTTTTATCTATCAAGGAGAACGTTAGGATTGAAAAAGATTAAATATATGTAATATATTAGCGAATAAAAGAAAATTTTACCGATTGTACTAAATCTACGCAAGATTATTTGGTAAATACAATGTAATTATGTAGACAAATAATGTGATTCCTTTATTTTTTGACAGATTTCTGACTTAAATAGATATTGACACAAAAGATAAGTTGGCGGACTCAATTTTGGTGGAAGTTCAAATTTATCAATAGATACATAAAGAAACTGTTTTAGGTTCAGCTGAGGTTAAAAATTTCGTGACAGTTTGTCAACTAATATTACTTACCACTGTAGAACATCTGTTCAAGCAAGTTTGCAAGCGCAGCCATATTAGGAACGCAAGCATGTACTAAAGCCAGTAGTAGATCTGTTGCAGCGGCTGCGGCGCCGGGTGTACGACACAGCGGCGCCACACCCTCACACTCTTCCTCGCTAGTTCCCTCCTCATCGCCAGACAGTTCGTTCCCCATATGGCACCACGCCCACGAATACGGCCACAGGAACTCGGTCGTCACTTCCTGTTACACAACTTAGTTAATACACTAATAACCTCAAGTGAATACAAAACTGGCTGAACGACTTTACCCTAATCAAACCCGAGTCTTTGTGGTCCGGATGTGCGCCGTATTGGAACTTCACCTGAGCCGGAACGTGGGTGAATAATTCTTTGGTAAGATTGAGATGACCTTCCAATAAAGTGTCGTCTAATGTTGCAGGATTATCACGGACTGCACGCAACCACTCCACCTTTAAGAATTGAAACAAAATTTAGAAGTAAATCAACGACAAATAATCAGCTAGGTAACTTTATGTTTAACTAGTTCAGAATTAAGGTCACAATGATACATGTGAAATGTGAAAACCATAGATATAGAGATCAATCGACGGCAACCTCTTTAAACTATGTCACAAAATACATCCGTAATGTCATGATTCAAAAGAACCTTACATACAACCTTACATACATGCTCAGTGACTTTGTTATTCGCATTGGTATTGTCATTAATCTTGTTTAAACTATATATTACTAATTGATATTAAAATAACATATTACGTGTACCTCAATAGCGAGATCTTCCAGTGTCCTGGCGGTGGGTCCCGCGAGTGCCACCAGTCGACACAGCAGCTGTAGGAACTGCTGAGCGTGCCTGGCGTGTGTGGTGAGTCGAGGCGCGGCGGCCCCGCGAGCCCCGCCCAACGCCGCCAGCGCTCCCCGCGCGCCCCCACCCCCACCCCACGCACACATCGACAATAGCTGCTCGGCACATGACACGCGGACCTGTGTCATGACATTTATTTATTACTGTATGTATGAAATTGCACATAAATTCTGTGTTCAATATAGTCATATAAATATAATAAAATGATTATTTAACGACGAAGGAAATACTTTCTCGTTAATGTGCTAATGGATTTTATACATTATTACGTGAATATATTATTACCTGAGGATTGGGACAGTCGATCATTAAGTACAGTGCGGTGTCCTGCCACCAGGATTCATGTAGAAGAGATTCGAGATGTCCTCCTCCTAGCGCCATGCAAATCGTGACTACTTCCATACATTCCCGAACCACTGGTGGATAGGAAACAAGAATAGTATTTAAATTTAATACACTTAAAATACATATACCAAGAATATTGTATAAAGTAGAAAATAAAAATTGGTATTCTAATACACAAAAGCAAATGTTGAAAAATTAGTACAGTTTTCTGTACTTACATATAACATCATCGGAATGCACTAGTCCGTCTGGGTCGGGTTGTGCCACAGAGTAGGCGAGACCATAGAGGGCGCGAACGGTGGCCGTAGTGGGCACGCGCCACCACACCAGAGAAGATACAGAGTCACTTTCCTCGCTGCTAGTCACCATCTAGATTTTCAGTGTAACGATATGGTTTATATCACATATTAGTAGAAGCAAATTCCAAGAATATAATAACGTAAACTAAAAAATGTAGCATTGTTATATACAAATATAAATTATATATAAAAGTATACCTGCTCTCCGAGGCTGTTGGCCAGCTTTTCAGCAATTGCCTTTACAACAAGCTCACAATTATGATTCGGAACAGTTTGAAGTGCCTCTCTTAATATTGTTACATCCATCCTACAAGTTTTAATAGGGTTAACGAATATAGAATTATATGAAAACATATAACCCTGATGTAGAACATACCTAAATTCTTTATCTACAGATGTGTCAGAACCATCTGGTGCAAGAATTTCAAACAAATGTCCCAAGGTGTACAAAGCCAGTTTCGCCAGTCTTACCAAAGCTAAATATCCGACTCTGAAATTAAAGAAATAATAATACATGTTCATTACATAATAAAGGAGTAGACAAACATATATACGTAAAGGTTTATTAGACTCCCATATCTATAACAGAGCATTGGTGAACTAAACACTGAGTATTCCACAAGTCTGAGATGTGAATCCTGATTTCTCAATGAATTTTTCATGGCATTCGAATTCATATACGTATATATTGGAGTGTTATTTTTATATCAATTAATATGTTACCGTCTCGTGTGTGGTGCAGCATCTTTCAAAAACTCATTGTCTGATAAGCACTGCACTAACAGGGGAGCTTTTTTTACACAGGCCAGCTGGAAACTTCTATTTCTTTCTAGTCTAGTCTCCGACGACGGCATCACCATGCTATATAGGACCTTAAAATGTACATTAATATTTTATTTCTCTTTTTTTCATTAATTTTATACATAATTTAAGATTAAATTTCTCACCTCAACATTATAGGCAACGGTGGGTGGGGCTGGTCCATATAGCATATCCCTTAACTTAGTGTCCTCGCGACTTAATAGAGCTTCCGTTAATTTTTCGACCTAAAATTTATATCTAATTAGTAAGTTTTTCTCATTTAATAACACAATATTTGGGTTTGACGTACAGTTTGTTTGTGACTAGGACATATTTGCGATAATAAATGAGCGGCCTCTGTTAGCGGGGCGTGTCCCTTCGTGATGCCGACATGCTCCAACTCCAGAATGAACGGTAAATACCACGAGCCTTGAGCGAAAATCTGCAAAACCACAAAGAAAATTAAATACTAAAAAATTTTTTGCTCACAAATTTCCACTAAGATAATTTTTTTAATGATTATCTAATTATTCTATAGATAAGATATATCTTGTGTAATTAAATTGTACATACAACGCCAGGTAGAGCATGTTCTGGTGTCGGAGGGAGTGGTGGGGAAGAGATGCTAGAGTCACTGCTCGATTCGTTTGAGGAACCACAGCCTCCACTTCCGCATACTTGGCCATCATAAACCTTAAATTACAATTACGTTATACATATATATATATATAACGTTATACATATATATATATATATTGTTTAATTAGTTAATACTAAATATTTACCTTAGCAATAATGACAGTTTTATCTCTTAGAGGTATTTGAGAGAGTATTTTACGATCGTGACTCGTGTCTAGGAGCTCCCCGTTCACATATAGTTCTAATTTATTTATGTACATTTCTATTTTTATATTATTTTCAGAAGCGCACTTTAACCTGTAAATAAATGCTTTTTAAAGAGTTTCACATATATAGTAATTAATTAATGGGGTTTATACAATTTCATCAATTCACCTTCTCTGGACCGCCGTACGAAGCGAATGTAGCGTTTCATTTGAATGCGAAAACAGTTCTATGTCGTCAATTTGCCTTTGGCCGGTTTGAAAGTTAAATCTTACTATAATAGTGCACTGCCTCCCTCTTCCCGACCTATACACTGGCAGGATCTGTCGCTCTGAAGTAAACCTTCTATCACACTCGTTTATATATTCTTGTATGGCACGTATTACTCTACACATTCTAGTACAACATTCGGAGACATCTGAAGAGTAAATGAAAAAATATTTGAATTAAAAATATATTGAAATCTAATAACTGACAATGACCTGCGAACGAGCGAGATTGTTTTGTGTAAAGTTTTCCTTTGTTGAACTTGCCATATATTTCTCAAACGAGTTATCCCAAGCAAAAGTTTTAATATACTATGTATGAAACATTTCGACGCTTGTCTCACCATCTTGCGTATCCATATCTTTCTGCAGTCTCTGTGTGCGCGCACAGCAGTGTGTGAGGAAGGCCTCGTGATGGTGGGCGGCCGACAGCTGCGGGCCTGTACACGTGCACACCTCGCGCAGCAGCTCTATACCACGCGCTGATATCTCGTCGTCGCACTCTGTTATTACCTGGGGGAGACGATGTACGTAGTTTATACATGACTTGTCAACTCACAAGGTACTTATAATATACATTTTTAACACTCACTCTCCATAAATAGTCTAATCCTATGAGATCAGCGTCATTAATTAAAAAACTACGACGTTTAGCCTTAAGCTTGCCTTCTTTTGAATTTACCGCTTTAAAAAATCTGAAAACAAACAGAATAAATTATACCTATATCTTAAAAAGTATTCTGTCAAAATTTATTGCTGTAATAATAAAATAAATGTACCTCTCAAAGCATTTGATTCCGGAATGAGTTAATAAGCTAGGTGATAGTGTCATAATATTCCTTCGAAAAAAATGCAAGTTTATATTTGGATCCAGATCTGGTTCCTCGCCCATTAATTTGCTAAACCAACGAAAACAAGCTTCGCGGTCCCCCAAATGCGCAGGTCTTTCGGCTAAGCATATCCAAATTTGCTTTGCCTGCAATCAAACAGATATTGCATTGAAATCTATCACTGGTGAGGTAGTTATGAATTTACTGAAAAAAAATTACCTGTTCCGCACAAAGCCATAATTGCCCATCCTTCAGCAAAAACCGTAGGAAACTTAGTCTTTCGTGAACCTGAGCAGAATGAGGGTAGCGACCGTCTGGAAGCCAATTCTCCCAATCTATTGAGCCCTCTCCTAAAATAAACAAATGATTAACAATTAACTACAAAACCTGAAAGTTTAAGGAGGTAAAAATTGGTGAGCCCAAATGGCTGAGATACACTTCACATTTTTTTTATTTGGATTAAAATACCAAAAAATCAGCTCAATCGTCAATCTGGAAAATGAGGTACTAAAACCAATCATTTTCAATACTTTGTCGATATAATTAATCGATGACAAATGTACAAAAGAAATCGATATTCGTTTCAATTAGTTTTTTAAACGTTACTTACAAAAACAAATAAGCAACTGACTAACATCGATACTAAACTGTAGCCTAGACAGTTTAACTTCATTTGATTGTTTAAGTGTTCAGGACATATATATTCACGGGTCCACGGATAACATTGCCTCAACAACTTCGTAGGTATAATTAATTGTAATATATAATTTGTGATATAATCCAACGTTTTCTAAATCTTTCAAAGCTAAATCTGACACTCTCCGACTTTTGTCATTTTTATATCAAGTGACTATTAAACTGACTTTCAATTTAAACTATTTTACTTTCATTACATTCGGGCCCAAGTACATCGAAACTTTTCTGTTTTCTTTATCAATAATAGCCACTAATAGCTTAATACAAAATATCTCGCTTATAATTTCAATTTCAATTTATTTCAATATTGAAAAATCAATTACCGGCCAGCTTAGTCCGCACCACGTTCATATAGTGCGTCAGTGAGTCGGTGACGAGTATGACGAGTGAGTGTTGTGTCTGCAGGCGGTCGATGAGCTCCTGGCGCGTCACGTGCGGGCGGCCGCCGGCCCCGCCCCCCGCCTCGTACAGACAGCAGATGTCACGCATCATCTTTAACGCCGGCAGTACCCACTTGTCGTTGCTTTTCAACTCTTCCACGCACCTACATTGTTGATACGTTAATATTTTTTCTAATTGTACAACAATTGTTAAACCTTGCAAAGTTTTTGCAGATGCATTCATGCAACGTAATGCTTAAATATTGCCAATAGTGTCAAAATAATGTAAAAATATTTTAACTTTATTTCCATATATTGTATAATGACGTCATACATTCTTTATTTATCAATAAAACCAAACGACTATTGCTTTGTAAGTTTTAGTTGCACGTTAACGTACTTATCAAGCCACAGTATCTTTTGTGCATCACGATCTTGGCTGCAGCTGTAGTCGAGTATTTTGATAAGGTTCGCTAACGCCACGTCCATAATCTCTGTGCATACTTCGTCAGAATGGGCCAAATTCCAAAAGAGCACCAGCACCTGCGCAAGAGTTAACGTACCATATTATTGATATCGTCTTTACAATCTAAATATAAATATGACATTTGGAAATGAGTGGAATATAACATAAATAGAATTCAAATGACTCAGACGATCTTAGTATTCGTAATAATAGCGCGGTCGTATTAGTTTTGGTTTGCTTACTTTGTTAGCCATGACGCCATCTTTATCATCCTCTGCTAGTCTTCGCATTACTTCCAAGAGTTTATCGCTCTGTTTCTTGCTGGATGTCGCCCAACTAGCCTGAAATTTATTATAAAGCATTTTTATATCAAGTTGAATTTAATACATTACTCTATGTTTTGAAATTTATTTTAATCTGTTATACCTTAAAACAATCAAATAAATGATCGAGTTGGTCTGGTGTAAAGTCCCAAGCTAATTTTGCGAGTAGATCGTGCAGGTTCTTGACTATGGCCTCGTGTTTTCCGTGTTGCGCCCTCCAGATGGCGTCCAGATCGTCCCTCGTCAAAGAGTTTTCTTTGATCATAAACCTAAGCATTTTTTCTAACCTTTCCACATACTGGGGTTGATGTAGAGAATCCCTCAACACTATATCTACAACTTTGTTTTCACGTATCCAATTCTGTAATACATTTAAATATATAAAATATTACAAATATTTACATCAGCGCAATTGCATAGGAAATTTATCTCAGATAAAGTAATGCATACCGTGATGACAGTGGGAGTAAGCCATTCTGGTTTTGGTTGTTGTGATATCGAACTTATCAACTGATTAATTTCATTTAAAGCAGACATTTTTCCATTGAAAGAAGACATTTGCAACAGTCGTAGGATCATCTTGAGTCGAAACATTTCTAGGGCTGTAATAAATAAAATTCAATTAAAAATAACAACTATGTGTTGTGTTTCATTGTATCACACAATTCTACTGGAACGCACATAAAAATATATAAATATCTTAAAACCAACAATATGTAGACAAAGTCACATAGAAATAAAAAACATAGTAATCACATATAGAGTTGAAATTAAAAAATACATTTATAGTGAAAACATGCATGAGAAGCTGATGTGATGTTATAAAGTCCAGATTACAGACAATGTAGCGGATAAGGGGTGGATTATGAACTGCGCCCCTTAGCAGCTACAGGGTCTACAACCCGCCTTGCCACTCCCACTATTAACTTCTGTAAACAAACATGTAACCCGGTGCAACACTGAAATAAATGCATGATGAACATTGACAAAGAAATAACACAATGAACACCGACATTCATATTGAAAACATTTATTTGTGTTGTATATATTTATCTCATTAACATAAATCATACAATTCATACAAAAAGCAAAGATATTTGCTTTTGTTTCGTAAAATTATTTAGTTAATCAGATTGTTATAAATATTTTATTTTCGCTTTTTTTTCATTAATAAATAAAATAGTTTGTAAATCCACAATTGTATGTTCCTTGTTAAATCACTGTTAAAAACAAACATCAACCAAATTTGTATAAAAAGAGAAAGTATTATGTATACAAAAGCATACTTACATTTAAGTAAACTGTGATGCTGAGGAGTCTTTAAAGAAACACACTTGCAGGCTCTGATGAGGCATGACACAGTGTCAGTCTTATTTTCGCTACCTCGGGCCTCTCTTTTTAATTCTTCATCAGTAAGACTTTCCAAGAGTGTTGGGATGCATTCCTGTAATTAAATTAAAATTTTAAATTGTTTCATTTGTATATGATTTCAAAATTAAAGAAGAAATATCACTTACCAATACTGGTAAGAGGTAAACTGTCACAGTATGTGGAGTGAGAAGTTCATGACAAAGACCTAAAGGTCGCAAAAGTTGCCACACAGCATTAACACATGTTTCACCGCTTGTTGACTGTTCTAATGAAGATGGTTGTTCACTCCTTGTCATAGAACCCTGTAACAAAATATAATTCCAACATACTGCATGCTTTCTCAATTACTTTTCTTAAACAACCATAATAAAACACACCTCTAAATTATCAGGTAAAGATGTGATACTTTCAGTAACATTGCTTTTATTTTCTTCGTTTTCCTTCTCTGTTATTTCATTCATAACTTTTTCTTCACTGATTGCTGATGATGTGAGATCTGATTTCTTGAAGCCCATAATAGTTTCAAATCTTTCTCTAAGCTTAACAAAACCTCCGGCTTGACCAAATCTGTAAAATAACATCATATGGTGATATCATAAATGAAAAACATGTATGTTACAACAAATAAACAATACATTTTAAAATCTATGTTTATCGAATGTCCTACAAATATTATAAAAAGACTTTGCATATATTTTATAGTAATAAACATTGTAAGTCAAAATTTTTATACTAAAGATTTTAAATACAGTATCAGTTTACTAACAAATAGTAAAAAATATTATAAGAATAAAGCTTCAGTTCCATCTACTAGTTGAAAAAACTTTTTATGAAGTGTAGTTATAACAATTACAGACGATGATGTCAGAAATTCATTCCAAATGAATTAATTGATGTAACAAGTATATTGTGTGTGGAAATGATAATCTTACACATTTATCATGTGTATGCATATATTCTATATTGAAATAGTTGTGATTAAATAATACATACACATTTATAAGATGGACCAGCCATCCTCTAGGTGTTCGAAGATCTTGTGATTTAGCAAACACTTCGATCTCCTGAGTGGAGCCCTGTCCTGTGGTTGTAGAGTTTGTTACTGATAACCCTTCACAAGTTCTAGAGGCATTGAATGTATGAAATCTGAAATATTTATTAGGTTAATGCATGTCTGCTAGATGAAAATTGGAGTTACGACCATAAATACATATCATATAATACATAATATAATATACACTTACTTGTTATTAGGATTGAAGGCCATATATAACAGATGCAGAAATCTAGGGTCATCCAACTTCATAGCACATAATTTCACAAGTTTTTCACAGTTCGATCGTACACATTGTTGAATATTATTTTTCCAAGATGAGACTGCATCATCCGTTAATATTTTCGTAAAGGACACTGTTAATGAATCCGTGTAGAAATGCTGGCACGCAAGATTGTTTACATCTTCACCTATCAGAGATAAAACATTTTTAATATAACTTCTCTCAATATTATCATTAAGAATATGAATATGATATCTCTTGTGTCCATTTGTCAATAGAGTCAATATTTTTCTTAAATAAACACAACACAAACCTCTTGCAGCCAATTCTGTAGCAGCAATCAAAAGAGCCTCTAGCTCTTGCTCTGGCAATACAGGTACAACCCATCTTGGATGTGATATCTTTTCCTCTAGTGCTTTTAATTTCGCCTCGGGGAAAATCATCTAAAAAAATTAAAACGAGCATAATTAATTCTGAATTTACACAAGTTATACTTAAATTATTTCTAAAAACTCACTTCCCCTGGCATCTGATCTTGTTCCTTCATTGATATTGTCATTATTATAACATCACTCTAACCATTTCCTCTCCTAAAAATTTTAATCTCTCTTAAATTTTATTTTCTTACAAGTTCAATGTGATATCATTACGAAAAGAAAAAAAAATACGATTTTAGTGTAAGTACGTGATCTCTGACAATAAGTGCAAAACCTACGAAGTAACTTCTATTTACAGTAAATTAATTGTTTATATTATGAAATAGAAACCTTTTTAACGATAAAGAAGTTGAATTACACCCTTTCTTTGATCATATTTGCGGTAAAGAATACACAATCAATATTTTCTTCACACTGTCAATATGCGCATTGATTGACAAAGTAAGTAACACCAACAGTACATCTGATTAGATATATTATTAGCAGAAACAGATTTTATCTTATTCCCTAGAGATTAAAATAAAATAAGACTTTTAGTTAATATTACTGATCAGCCGGCGCGACAAAATGGCGTCATTGTCCTAAACAAGGTAGGCAATAAGAATATTACAAAAAACGTTTTAATAGTTTTAGTACGATCTTTCGGAAAGAAAATACAATTTAAAATAAACTAACATTTACCTTATTATTACATTCAAAACTATAGAAAAAATATTTAAAATCACAAATATATGCACTTTGACGTAATAACGAAAATAGATGAAATATTTGTAAGGTTTGTTATGATACATGTATCGTATTTCGTTTCGAAATGTAGCATTATTTTTCAAGTTAATTATTAATTGTCAGTAATATATAAATTTAGTAATGTGTAAGAATAAATGCTTTAAATATTCTTTTGTAATCCTAACTATAAAATTAAATTAAATCTGTTTTTATGCATAAGGATTAGTTTACATAGAGAAAATAATCCTAATAACGTCAAAGTATTAAAATCAGTAAAATCATTTTAAAAATAACTAAATGTTACTCATTCGCATTAATATAAATGTTTAGATGTATTCTGTTATTAAATGTATTCACTTTTGAAACTAGCTCCTGGTTAGTATAAAAATCAACTTCATTATTTCTTAGCACCGTTTTATGTTACGTAGTATTCTCCACTTCAACAAAGAAAGAATAATTATGATATAATACACAATAGATACAACTCTCATGCTATAGGTACTTAAAATAAAGAAATTCCCTAATTGCTTTGGATGCATTTCAACATGATGAGCCAAATACAGCATATTGGTATAGAAATAGAAGGTTATTTCTTTGAAAAGTTAATAGCAAATAAAAAAAATGCTTCGAGTTTCTTACAAGACTAGTTTTATTTGAGCTAGTTAGGACAACCCAGGGCAGAACAAGTTGAATTTGAAAGTGTTTCGGAACGAACCTTTTTTATATTTATCATTATACCTAATCGTGACCTTTTATCAAAAACCGCTAGACATTCAGAAGTTCTTAAATGTACAAGAAAATCATCATCATCTCAGCCTTGTGAAATAAACAACTGGACGTAAGCCTCGTTCGTTAACTTCCATTTGCTTTGATCGGAAACGGCCTACGTCCACTGTGAACCAGCGGCCTTGACTAAGTTGTCCAACCATTTAGTTGGTGAATGTCCATCGCTGCGTTTTCCGATCCGTGGTGTACATTTGATTATTTTCTGTCCCAACGACCATGTGCGGCATGGCCTATCCACTACTACTTCAAAGAGATTATCTATTTGGTTACGTTGACTCTCGTTATTTAAATTTACTCTTCATTATTAATTAAGGCCATTAAAAGCATATGAATAAGAATATATTTATTTCGATTTAAATTCGGAACTTTTTCTCACTGAAGGAGACCATAAATCTGTATGTAAGTGGTACGTTTGAGATGACGAAATAGCATAAGTTTTCCAAAACAACGTATAAAAGTAAAACATTTATTTAAAGTATTTATAGGAACTTTATATCCTAAGTTTTGCTTGTGCCTCTATAGAAGTAGTCAATTTGACACAATTTCTAACGAAACTGTCAAAGCACTTGTCAATTGTCATCTTTTGTAGTAGTGCCCACTGCCTGAGAGACGTGAGTTAACCCGGGAAATAAATGAATGTATTTAGCCGGACCGGATGCTTAGTGATGTTTATTGATAAGAATTCGCTTATAATTATTTTATATTAAAGTAGAAACTACTTAATATTTTATAAACTACTGATTGGTATACGCAATATGAATCCCAAGAGTCCAGAAGCTAGACTACGGGATGAAAAACCATTTGAAGGTTTAAAAATTTCTAATTCCAAAATTTTAAACAGCTTAAATAGTCGCAGTCCATGTCCACGTTGTGGAAAATCTCGGATGTATTTTTGTTATACTTGTTTCGTTCCCGTTGCTCCACTTGAAGGGAAAATTCCAACATGTACTGTAAGACGAATTTTTTATAAAACAATAGGTTTCTGTCACTGCTTTTTTTAACTACAGTTTCTTCTTTTAGTTGCCGATTAAAGTTGACATCATAAAACACAAGAGGGAAATAGATGGCAAGAGTACTGCTGCCCATGCAGCTGTACTAGCTCCTGGTTATGTTAATATATATACATATCCTGACATGCCTGATTATTCTAGTGATGAAAAAACTGTACTTTTATATCCAGGGACTGAAGCAAGCACTGTTCAACAATTATTTACAGGAAAACAAAATTCTCAATCATATGCCGACAGTTTGTTATCAGAATTACCTTCAGGATATAATGTTGGCACACTGATGACAAAAATATTTGAAAGTGATAACAGAATAAATTCTATTCATCATGTCGAAAAATTACCAATTGATCGTTTAATTCTAATTGACAGTACATGGAATCAAAGTAGAGGTATATTTTCTGATGAAAGATTGCAAAAATTACCTAAAGTTGTACTGCAGAATCGAATATCTCAATTTTGGCGACACCAAAAAGGCAGTCCGAGGTGGTACCTATCAACAGTTGAAGCTTTACATCAAATGCTCTTAGAATTACATGTGGGAGCATGGGGCTGCCACGAGGATTACAATTCTATACTAACTACCAACTTTCCAAAGCACAGTAGTGAAATATGTGATTTCTGTAAACCTTATAATGGACAATATGATGATCTACTGTTTTTCTTTAAGTACATGTATGAGAAACTTCACACACTTTATAAACATGATGATTTATTAGCATATAAAAGACCAATGCAAATATAAATACATATAGTTGTTAAATATCAATATAATTAATTTTATAAATTAATGTTTTATTTAGTTCTAATTTAGTAATACCCTTATTTTTTAATTAAACAATAATTATGTATGTAAAAATATAAATATTTCATGGATTTATATTTAAAAATGAAAAACAAACTATAATATAAAAAGTTTTATAGTTGAATAAGTTGCATATTATTTTTCTAAAGCTTATGCCTATTACAATAGGCCTATTTCTTCTTTAAACATATTTTATGTAATGCTAAATAGAAGTGTTACATGTAGAAATTATATTAAATTGAGTTAAAAATAAAATTCTTGGAGTCCAATTCTTTCCCAATGTTGATTGCAAAATTAATACAGCAATAAAAATATTTCTTCCTGTCTTTATATCAAGTTTTTATAACAAAAACATTTTAATTAAAATAATATCTATAATTAAATATACTACATAGTATTTCTAATTAATACTACATATTATGATGTCTTGCAATAGCAATTGTGAATTTTGAGTCTACCATACAGCAATACAATCATCAGTTCATAATTCATCAACTCTAATTGCTAGAATTTAAATTAGAAATATATTACAATTTGCGTAAATCTAAGACAAAAACACTTCCATCACTCGCACTGGCACCTACTTTTGTACCTCTTGAATTCCAGCATACTTCAAAAATACCACCCGTCCCTTTATAAGAGTGTACCAGCCCACCTGTCTGTGTAGACCAAATATGAACACACTTGTCAAAGGATCCGCTGGCTAAAAATTTCCCATCAGGAGAGAATGCTACACTGTAAACTGGTTCAGTATGTTTTGTTAGAGTATGAATACAAACTCCTCTTTCCACATCCCATAAGCGCACTGTAGAATCAAAGGATGCACTGGCTAATATCAAATTCATATTAGGATTCTGTGTTCCAGGACCGGTAGGAGACCACTTTATGGTGTATATTTCTTTCAAATGTGCCTTAAGGTCATGAACCCATGTGTCTTGTTTCATGGACCATATTTTTAATGTCATGTCATCTGAACATGATGCAAGGAGTTGTCCTTGTGGGTCCCATTTTATTGCATTGACTTCATTCTAGAAACACATACACATATAATTATTTTTAATTCAATAAAACAAGAGAATACTTATAGCTAATGTCTCTATAGTAACATTGTTTTTTCTACTTCTGGTTTGTCCTATATGAAAATAGGCAATATCTTCTTGTATTACATTTTTTATAATTAGGTCATAGTTTAATAAGTATTTATAACTTCTCTCACCGTATGTCCCTTGAAGCTTTTTATGGGTTTATCAACATGTAACCTGCAAACATGAATACATTGGTCAGTTGAACATGAAGCAAATGAATTGTTTGTTTGCCAATCAACATCAAGAGCTGGTGCTGCATGGAAAGAAAACTGTTGAGTGCATTGGCCTGATGCTGCATCCCATATAATTGTTGTCTTGTCAACCTAAAAATGAAATAGAATGTATTATCTTGGAAGTAATAAGTTACTGTTCTCTTTAAAATCTTCAAGTGTGTTCTATATAACATGTGTATTATTGTACTTACTCCTGCACTTAAGATATAATTTCCCCTCTTATTCCACTTAAGTGCAAATATAGGACCTTTGTGTTGCCCTAAGGTAGATGCTAATGTGCCATCAGTTGTCCAGATTCTTGCATAGCCATCATATGATCCAGTCGCCAATAAGTTACCATCACACTGAAATAATTGGAATAATCAGTTTCAAGAACAGGAAAACAATATAAAGAGTCATTATAGAATGTCTATACATTCCAGTCCAATGAGGTAACATCTTTATTGCTAGGCACCTCGGCTCCACCTTTTTGAATACAATGTCTTAATATAAGCTGATTAGGGGTAGTTGCTGGATTGTCTGACATATCCCATATTCTGAAAATTAATCAAATGAAATTATCAATATAACTCAGAAATTAAGTACAAATATGACAAAGCTAGTTTCTTTTAATAAGAGATAAATTCAATGATATTACCGAGCAGTGCTATCTCCTGAACCACTAGCCAATAAATCAGTGCTTGGATTCCAAGCGCAAATAAACACTTCAGATTCATGTCCTCGTAGTACTGTTGCCTTGCTTGCTGGTATTTCAATTGATTGATCAACATCCATATTTTCTGGTACATTAGGTGTTACCGTGCCTCCTGTAGTTGATGCTGCACTACATGCTGTTCCCTGAAAGTTGCAAATTTGTTTTAGAACGTTTATTTAATGAATATTGATATCATTGTAAAAGTTCACATACATCAACTCCGTTTTGTTCTCCACCAGAACCGGGTTCTTTGTTAGCTTGCTTTTGAGCATTATGAGCATTTTGACGAGTGGACACAATATCTGGAGTTACAGCATCAATTAAACTCAGGCTCTCTGTAAGACGTGTTTCAGTTCCTGTAAATGATTATATTATAAATGTGCTACAAAACTAATTGTTAGGTTATAGTTATTAAACATACCATCTTCTCCTATAGTTATTTCGGCTTCCGTATATTGCAAACCCTTCTGCAGTATATTTAACAATGCTGCCGGCGGCACTAAGGCTCCATTTATATTGCTTTGCGATATATGTGATTCAATTCCAAATGTATAAGCTGAATGATGGAATCCTACGAAATTTCAATATTAAAAAAAAAATCTTTAATAATTACGATATTAAATCATAATGACAATAAAATCAAAAATTATAAAAATCATACCGGACTCCTGTAAGTATCGATACACGAGAAAATTCACTTCATCAATGGAAAAACTCATGTTTACACATTTAACTCTACTATTTGAGAATTAGTTGATACAATTACAATTTACAAATTGTATAGTCATAATGTTTTGAATATTTGCAGTGAATCAAATCAGTAATTATTAATCTAGCGATTTCTTAAAAAATAACGCCATAGATATCAATCACTTTGCGTCACATATAATATTGGTCACAGAATATAACAGTAGACGTACCATGTAAAGTATTGCAGAGTGCAAAAAGACAAAAATAATTTACATATTTAATAAAAGCACGGAATTTACTTTTTTATTCATGTTATAATCATTGAAAATGGTCCTGATCAATTCTTTAAATACAAATTATATAAGAATCACATACACATGCACGAAAACATTCCTATGTTCCTACTTCTGCAGGAGCGGAGCGATAAGAAATAAAGTAGATTTATTTTTAAAATGTTATTTTCTTTTAAACTTTGAGGAGATAGAAATCTTTTTCCAGTTCTTACCCTAAAATGTTTTAGACCGCACGTCTTCTCACCTTTCCCTAAAATGTGTTTAATATTCTGCATTCACACGTTTCTGATTTTGCACAATTATATCCGTATTTTTACAGGGATTTCAAACGTGGCAAAAAGCAATTAATTTAAGAGATTAATATGAGATTCTAACAAATTAATAAGTTTTATTTATAACAATGAATTGGAGGATATTATTCCTTCCAGAAGGGCAATCGGTTCTTCGATTAAATTCAGACATTATAGGAAACACTGAATTCTAAACTTAAAAACTAGCATTCTATGTTTATAAAAAAAAATCTTGAGTATTTTAACACCCCTAGTTCCTCTATTTTTGGTTATTTTAATTCTTAATAGTGGTTTGACTAATTTTTGTTTAACAGTCCAAAAGTTTGCTTTTAACATTTTTCTAACAGCTTTAAAAGAGATTTTTTAAATTATAAATATTATATTTATAGAAATAAGAGGTTTAAGAGGATAACATTGAATTAAAAAAAAAGTAATTTGTACCCCATTTAAAGATTTTTTTTAAATATCTATGGTTATTAGAATATGTCAAATTTCTTAACTTAGCGTAAATTGTAAACATCAAAATTAAAAATATTATCAGTTATCGGTTTGTACCGCTGAAAACTGTTGAACTTTGGTAGTATTGAATTCTAACTTGAAATCATTTAAATCGTAGTATGTGTGTTGGTAAAGGATAATTTCGTACTTATTCTGTCACATTAACAAGTATGATAAGTTTTAATTAATGTTACAACGCTTATTGTTTCATTTTGTTTGTGGAGAATATTTCACACAATATTAAAAAAACTAATATGGATATTGCTACCAATAATACAATTGCTACGCTACTTCATAAATTATGTGAAGGACTGTCATCGGAACCAGGTGAGCTTCCCTTTTCAAAATATTTAATACGTCAGTTTAAAATTTTTATTACAACATTTATCTCGTTATATTTGTTTTGTGTTAAATGAGTAATATTCAGGAATTCTTTAAAGATATACTTTCAAAATTTAAAAGGAAGGGTGAGTTACAAATAGGGCAGTAATTTTTTTCCAAAATAAATGATATTTTTAATGTGGAATTGATTTTCAGATAGCGCATATGAGCTTGCTCTGTCTTATTTAACATCAACTAGTGAAAAGAGTCGTTCAAGCCAAGATGAGAGATTGCTCTGTCAAAAGATCCATTCAAAATTGGCCAGTGTGTCTGCCAAAGACGCGGATAAATTCAATGAATCATACATCAAACTCAAAAATTCAGTAAGAATACCTTAGTTTTGTATTTGTCAGTAAAATTATTAACATCTAATGACTATTTCTATTTTAATTTCAGTTTGTGTTGAAGCAGCGTGTAGCTGTACTATCATTACTTCTTGCTCTATCGGACACTCCTCAACAAACTGAATCTACACATCAGTTATTCCCTCTTCCCAATCTTCCAACTGTTGTAAGATCATATTTGATTAGCAAAACTTATAATCACCACATTATTTGTTGTTACAAAATATATACAACCCATAGCGCTGAGGAACATTTTGATGTGATATTAATTTCAGAATTCTGGTTTGGGAGTCTCAGCATCAAGCTCAAGTAAGAGTACAATGGGATCAATGAGTTGGGGCAGTCATGCTCCAAAACCACAGGGTTCTAATCAGAGCTTACCCTCAAACAGTAGCAATATGATTGTTGCTGTGCAATCAAATGGTAATTTGTTTTATTATATTTCTTAGGTGTTATATTCATATGTGTCACTAGGGACCGGATTAATATGTAAATACATATTTTTAATTTACGCGATTTTCGGTCTAGAATG
>DVQO01000295.1:0-20259 GCA_018231785.1 Danaus gilippus
TCTGCCGGAAGTCACTATTCCACGCGGACGGAGTCGCGGGCAAAAGCTAGTGCAAAATATACGAGGAATGAGAGAAATTTAAAAAAAGGTGTGTTATGCGATTTAACTAAGGCCTTTGATTGTGTGAAACATCAGTTATTAATGTTTGAACTGAATTATTATATTGTATGTGGCACTGCGAATGATTTTATAGCCTCTTACTGAATTATAAAACAGAAAAGATTTACGGGAATAATCTGACATCACTAGGATGACCCTCTAAGGTAGCGGTCAAGGGCAATATTCTTGGTCTATTTTATTTATTACCTTTTAGGAAAAAAACTTGTTGATTACACTCTAAGTTGAAATTACTTTGTAAATTTATTTCCATAGCTTCATAATAATTTTTGACATAGTAGAAAATCCACTGACTCATATTATGAACTAAAGATTATCAAAATGTTTCTAATAATATTATAATCGGCCTTTTAACAATAGATAACTAAAAGTCACTGATATATATGTTTCATTAACTTTATATATAAATCAACAGTGGAAACCCTTTCTAAATCAGGCATAAATTAGGTTCTGCAAACGAGTTGCATCATGAGAGAAAATATTATGAATAATACTCGATTTTCCTATATTACTTATAATTTTTCTAACGCTGAAGTATTTTTATTTTGGGATAAAATTTCAAAGAAATCTGTGACTACTATAATTATAATTTAAATTTTTAATACAAGTAGAAAAAAAAAACAAATATCATTAGAAACACAGAAATTACAAAAAAAAATACTGGATACAATAAAACTATGCTTTTAATGACAACGGTATTTTATTATTTATATTCACATTTTCCCGACGACGTTTCGATCTGTTTACACTTACAGCAATAGTGACCACAGGCAGACGATTTGAAAGTGAAGTATTGTAGGGAGAATGTAAAAATAAAACTGCTTCGTCATACCCTTAAAACGCATCTTCATTTGAAATGTGTATTATCGAAAATCTTAAATATCGAAATTCAAACATTGTAATACATATCATGTCCTTCAAAAAGAAATTATTACTTAGTATAATTTGAGAAAGTCCGTTTCAAAATACATTACAAGAGACATATATACATTTTTTGGCTACAACATAATTTTTAAAAGTAACAAACAGATTCACCAAGCAAATTGTACAGAGTAATTTAAGATTTGGATCCTTTAACAGCATGGAAGACAAAATCGAGTTCTTGTCATACAGATGATAAAATACTTCAAGCCTAGATGTTTAAATAAAGCTTTAAAACACGAAGAAGTTAATTAAAACGCGTGGCATTTATACTATTATTATTATTTATTAAGATCTAATTTCATGTGCTTGAAATATCGTCTTTGATAATATTAGTTAGGACTTAAATATGGATGGTGCGAAGAAACTACACATTAATTCCGTTCCAATTGCTTTTATGATCACTTTGTCTGGACGTGTTATTGGAATTTGACGATACAAATTAATAAATTATTTGAACAATAATAGTTATTAAGTGGCCTAGTGGTTAAAAGGCCCGCCTCTCATGCCTGAGGGCACAGGTTCGATCCTGGCAAGTACCAATGTGATTTTTCCGAGTCATATGTACTGTCTAAGAGTATTTAGACATTACTGATTAATGCATTCCCAAAGAGGGTTGATGTCACTCAGGCGGCCGGTCATAAAAACATTTAGACAAAACTATTCACAACAGGTACGGCAGACCCTGGCTTAAGCTGGGAAATTGGTAGAAGAAGAAGAAGATTAGTTATTATATAAAAAATCAATGCCTTGGATAAGGTAAATGCTTGATAGCTAAATATAATGTTTTATAATAATAATTATAATGTATTTTTTAGGTGGATACACTACAGGAGCTGTTGATGCGCGAGGGTGTGGAGCCGGAGACTGTCGTCTCTGGGGATCCGGACCAACAATTACTGGCTGTGCTAAAGGTTTTTAACATACTATGTACCTAGATAAGTTTCTAACTTACTAGAGTCTTCAATATCGACTTATAGTAATGATATTTTTATTTAAGTTCATATACAAGATATATTGTTAAGTATGATGAAATTAACTAAATGTGTTATCACATAACATAACTAAATGTGTTACACATCTTTAAAATTATCGTATAACTATACTGTGAACATTTTCAACTTATTGGAAAATACAAGGACACTAGATTTATAGTTCACTAATATCTTTATACACGTTTTCATAATAATGTAAAGTACAGAAAAATAATATGAACATCAACCGTCATTCAAGCACGCTCCACTCTAAAGGCAAATTTATGTTAATGAATGTCATTGTCAATACCATTTTATTACATATATATATGTCTATAAAAGGTATCTCAAGAGGATCGTCGTCTGTTACTGACGAAGCAAGAGCAATTGGAAGCCGATCTGACCGAGTCGAAGGCAGCGCTGGAGGAGAAAACCAAAGAAATAGAAACACTTTCTGAAAGAATAAGGTGAGATACCATACTATTATAAAGAAAACATTTATCGATATCACTTCCACGACGTATATGGTATACTAGCTGCGCCCCGCGGTGTTACCCGCGGATTTCCGGGATGTAATGTAGCCTATGTGCTATTCCTGGACAACAGCTTCCTGTATACAAAAAATTATCAAAATCGGTTCAGCCGTTTGAGCGTGAAGAAGTAACAAACATACACACACACTCACAAACTTTCGCAATTATTATATTAGTAGGATATAGTAGGATATTATTGAAATGATGTATTTATCAAATGATGTAAGGGCGCCAACCGGACGTTCCAGGGAAACTATGAAACTTAATTGCATGTATAATAATAATTGCATATTAAAACTAGTAATCTATATCTAAGACTACATGATTGCTCCAATGTTAGGATAGCAATGCCATTCCATTGCTTGTGTCGTATCAGGAATCTTCTAGTTCACACGGCTTGGTGTTCGTTCGTCAGTTATATGATATTTTATCGCTACAAAGATGTTGTCCCCGCGATGTTCATTTATTTTTTAATATGTTCCGCTTACACAATAATCATGAAACTAATATATAATTTATGCACTAGGTCTCTGGAGTGTAGTGTGGAGCGTGCGGAGTCTGAGCGTGCTAGGTGGGAGCAGGAGGCGGGCGCGGCGAGGGACGCTGCGGCCGCGAGACAACATCAGGTCACCACGCTCGGGGAACTACTGGCGGCTGCTCAGGCTCAGGTACACGATACGGCTATGCACATACTAGAATTAAATATTCTAATGATTAGTGATTAACTCATCTCGATATGAATTATTGGCATATGAAAATGATTCTTTAATCGAATCTCCTGTTTAATTAGATGTATAATGGGAAATGTCATGATTTATTATATACATATAGAACTGTATTGTGTCATATGTGTTGTAGTTGGCGGGTGCGGCAGAGGGCGCTGCGGCGGCGGAGTGCGCGGCGGCGGCGGCGGCTCGGCGTGATGCGGACGCAGCGGCGGCGCGGGCTCACACACTCGCAGAGAGACTAGCTCATGCACAGAGGCAACTGGACCGAGCACATTCGGACGCTCGCAAGCTACACGATGATGCACTCGTTAGTACATGACCGCCTTAGCACAATGCAAATTTATTATCTATGCATCATGCAATTAATATAATAGTGAGCTGTGAGATATGATAATGAACACCCAATATATATGTTCAGGTGTCTCGTAATAATGCCAAGTCGACGATCTCTGAGCTTGAGTTCCAGTTAGAGCAGGCTCGTCAGGAGAAGACTGCCCTACAGACTGAGCTGCGGACCATGCAGGAGAACTGTGCTGAGCTTCAGATACAAGTACGTTGAGTTACTGATGAACATAACCTTCGATACATTTGTATATATTTTTTTATGAATAGTGTAGTTTAAAATTGATCTACAGTTCAAGTATAGTTAATATGTATCTATCATTAAAAAACTATACTATATATAGCCTTTACCAAAAGTATTAGGCACGACAAAAAACCTTACAATTATAGATCAAAACAACTTTTACTTTTCAAAGCGATTTATTAATATTAAAAACATATGAAAATAAGCAAAAAAAACTTAAAATCTAGTTGGTCCACCTTTAGACTTAATCACTGCTGCAATTCTATAAGGCATGTTCCCAACAAGTTTAGTGTAGTCATGCCTTGTAATAACATGCCATTCTTGCACCAACGCATTTTTTAATGCCGTATCCCTCACCTACACGTCGCCTCACGAAAGTCACACCTGGTGTTCCAATTACCTCAGTTATTGGTAGCGACCTCTCGACCAAATACCTATTAAAGAAAGAAAAAATAAGGTTTTTAAAAATGATCATAACCTTCAAGATTTAAGAGACATATGTAAGTCAGTCCCCACTATAATTCATAATGAAAAGAGTAATTTTAACTTACCTCAAAGTTTGACTCGTCAGACCACAACACATTGGACCAATCTTCCTCGGTATAATGTTGGTACCGTAAAGCCCACTCAAGACGTTTTCTTTTGTTTGTCTCTGAAACCCAGGGCTTCTTCCTAGCTTTGCATCCCTTTAGGCCGGCTTCGAGAAGTCTTCGTCTAACTGTACGAGCACTTATTGGCTTTCTAACCTCTTCGGGCAAGCCAGCAGCCAGCATTGAAGAAGTTTTCTTCAGATTATTCATCGTTTCATCAATTTTCGTAGTGGCACGTTTCCTGCCTGTTTTCGGTTTATTGTTATAAGTACCAGTCTGAGCAAACCGTTTGTGGGCAGATTGAACAGCACAACGCGAACGTTTCACCAACTTGGCTATTTCTTTTTGCGACTTCCCTTCTTCAAATAAAAGTTGTATTTTTACTCGATTTTCAAAGCTATTTTCTCTCCTTTTCGGCATCTTTTAAAGAATTGTGCCTAATAAGTGCCTAATACATTTGGCCAAGGCTGTATACTAAGTTATTATTAAAACTTAGTATCTCAACATTCTTAACCATGTTAAGATAGGTGAGTTTACAAGCTTATATCAATCGAGCAAAAACAATGTTATATCAAATTCTCTCTGATGTTTTAAAAAAAATCATGACACATGTTGTTCACCGAGTATGGTATGTGACGGAATATTTATTTGTTACGAACAAAGAAATCGTTAAACTTTATGCTTATATTTATTTAAATTTAATTAAAATCCAGGTTCAGGTAGCCTCCGATGAAAAGCTGTCTTTGATGAGTCGTGCAGGAGAATCATTGGCGCGCGCTGCGGATCTCGAGAGGCAGCTCGCTGATACACGCGCCAGGCTCGCTACTATAACGAGAGATAGAGATAGAGATGTTTGTATACTTTGATTTTCCCAACTATACCTGCCTCATTATATCACACTATATTTTCGTTAAGTCTATTGACATTACTAGAATTGGTATTTTGATATATTAGTAAGCTTTGAATAAATTATGATGTTTCAAATCTTATATGTTCTGTTATTTATATTCAAAAACATTTGAATTTTATAATATATAAATATTTCAATGTACATTTTATACAGGAAGCAGAATGGAAGCAATTCCAAAGTGACTTACTGATGACTGTCCGAGTAGCTAACGACTTCAAAACAGAAGCCCAGAGAGAGTTGGAGCGACTTGTATCTGAGAATAAGATCGCCAGGGATCGTATACGACTACTTGAAGATCAGATACATTCGCTTAAAGGTAAGAGATAGCAGGAGATAGACAGAGATGGAAGCATGTTAGTAGCTGCGTCGATAATATTTTAAATATCTCGAATCCAACTGGCTGTGATGTCAGTGTATTGATTGGTTATTTAAAAAACATTTATTTAATCGTTCTGTTAAATCCAAAGTAGCATGTTTAATTATGAGAAAACCGATTGGAGTAGTATTAACTACATTATCACGCACTAATTCTATGTAAGGCTTCAGTTGTAGTTGCTGTATAGAACTAACAATGTCATCTCGCGATGTACATGTAAATATATCTAATTATAATTTAATGTACCAAAACAGGTGTTGACAGACAAGAATCTAAGGATAGCGCACAAAATTCGAACGATGGAAAAACATTATCAACCGACACTGAGAGTTTGGACTCGCATAGCGATAGTTCTAAAGATGTGTTTAAAAATATAAGGACGAGGTACTTGTCCAGAGTTCATAGCGTTAATGAACTGAAAGATGTAAGTCTTGTTGATCAAGCATTCTTCAAAGTTAACGTTCCGAAGGAGTTCAAAGTTGATATCGATAATGTTACAACTGATGAGACTAACGATGATGACTATAGAACGAATCTTGAGAAATCAGATTCACTTCCGGAAATCAGACCTAATGAACGGAAATTAAAAAGACAGGATGCTATTTACATTTCCAATAGGAAACTTAGTCGACAAAACGCGTTTGATGATCTCATTAGTCCAAAGAAAGATAAATTAAAATGCAAGTCCGAATCTAGTAATTTAATACCATTAAGAGGAACAATTTTTAATAGGGATCGATCTGAATTACTTAACGGTAAACCAAAATCGTACAGTACAGATAATCTTAACAAAGAAGTTGAATTCAAAAACGCTTTAAAAGAGGCTACTAGTATAGAGTTTTTATGCGATACGTATAACGTTAGCGAAAGTTCCTTGTTTAGTGAGGGGTCCAATAATGTATTTTGGAATCCCGTAGAAAAAAATAACGACTTACCCGAAGTTAAAGATAAAGAAGATGACGTAGAAATAGATGTCAATCCAATACCCGTTGTGAAAGCAGCACGCATTCTGCCATATCCCTATCCTGACAAAGGAACAAAAGAAAACTGTCCTGCCGATATCAACAATCCGATTGAACATGACTTCAAAACTGTTAGCGAAGAATTGAAATTTAATTTTAAAGCGGCTTTAAACAGGATATCTGGCAATAACGATGACATGAACCAAATAATTGAAGAAACGACATCTTTATCAAATATACCCAGTGCAATTGAAACACTTCCTGAGTCGTTTGAAGAAAATATGAGTCTACAAAATACAGTCCCAATCGTAACTTTATCTACTTTCAAAGATGTTGCTGTGAAAAAACAATCTCTAACAGAGTTACATGACACTGAATTGGATCACGTTAAAGAAGAATTAAATAATAATTCTATTAATACAATAACCAGTTATGAAGATAGGACAATCGATTTAAGTGAGTCAAATGTGTTATCGGATGATAATTTAAAGAACTCTTCTCAGGATGAAACTACTGATAAATTGTTTCAAACTGACTTAAAACCAATAGATACTAATACTGAAGAACAATTGGTCTTAGATCAAGAAACAACCGAAACAGCAATCGACCATAACGTCAGTTATCATTTAAAAATAAATACACTCACAGACTTCGCAACTCCCGACCCATATAAAGACAATTCATTAAGTAATGTGTCTAATATTCAAACTAATAAGGTTAATAATAGAGTAAAAACCATTCTCACTCCATTAAATCTCAACGCGGATATACGGTCAACCAGTCCAATTATACTTAGCCCAGTTTTAATCCAACCAATATTTTTCAAACCAAATTCTTTTATACAACCCCAAGTTACCAAAGAGAATAAAAAAGTTTACTATGATGATATTGACCAAGTAATAAATAATGGTAAAATTAATTCTAACCCTAAAGAAGGCGAAAATAAAAGGGGTATATATTTAAAAAATACTAAATCAAGACATCGTCCTTTTCTTTCGGTAAAGAAAACGTTCTCTAACGAAAATGTTGCTGAAACAACAGCTCCTCCAACGAAAGGGCCGATGTCACTTCCAAAGCCCGTCGCGAAGTTAACCAAAACCCCAGAATTCTTGGTCGAAAACCAATATTACCAGCCAATTGATAACCTGCCTTTTATAAACTCATCACAATCATTAACGAACAAGGGAGCTGAACGGCAGAAAAATATAAACACCAATCCGTTCATACTTACGAATGAATCCAGAACAGAAATAGAACAGGAAAATTACTACGAAGAGATCGGTCAACCGATGACACCCGAACCACCCATAAATATAGCTGACGATGACAAATTATCAAAGAATTCAAAACCCGATGAACTGAACTGCATACCCCGCGAGGAGCTGCTGAAAGTGCCACGAAGACCGAGAAGAACGAAAACTTACGAAGCAAAATCATCGTCGGATAAAAAAGGTGTCGTCAAAGAGATGACCAAATCGGTCATATCTCTGTCAAGGACACCGAGTGCGAATGAAAACAGACCAAACAGCACTGTTGGGGAGATAGTGCAGAGCTTAGAGTCTCCACAAGTTGAGCTAAGGAACGCACCCAAGGTGCCGTTACGAAAGTTTTCGCTACAGAGTCAGAATGTTCCCAAAATGGAGTCAGAAACGGGATCGTTACCCCGCTACCATTGGAAGACGTTGGAGCACAAGCGTCTCTCGCATCCAATAAGATCTCTAAACCATTCGCCGTCCAGACCGCTGCGTAAGTTAGCGAATCGTCTCGTGTGTCTGTCCATGTAATTAACTATAATCGTCCGTAATGCCATAATTTGTGTCGTTTTAGAATGTCATGGTGGAGGGCGGTTGTGGTCATTGTTCGCTTCCTTATAATTCATTATTGATTGTGTCAGTTGTGTCGTAACTTAGTAACTGATTATGAAGAACTTCGTTATATAAGACGTTGTATAAAATTATATTATCTAAAAATTACCTCCATATATGCAATAAAATCTATTAAGATTAAAAACACATACAAATAACAAAGTATGAGTATTGTTCTTGTATTTGTAAAGAGAAACAAACAAGAAAAAAGAAATTGATTCTAAAAGTATCGCTTTCGTTTTGGTGTCGGTGTTTCGAGTACATGTTCTTAAAAAAAACCCTGTTAAATCTCTCTAAACATGATATTTGTTCGCTAAATATCATGAAGCTAAGTCATATCATTTAAATGGTAAATAGATAGTTTAATGTAAAGACATACGTGATGATAATTCTAACTCTGTACTCAGCGCTTCCCCCTCGCTCGGAAGAGCCCCCGCAGCCTCCACCGCTGCTATCAAGCGCCTCGCTACAGGACATCATGGCCACTGCTGCCTCACATAGACGTACTAAAGGTATGACAATAAAATGAACGTTACTATAACTGAATAGGAAGCTCAAACAAATGCCCAAAAGTTCGCAAACGGCTTACTTTAGTGTGATCTAGATATTTGACAGCAAAAAGGTCGTCTATTTTTTCTCTTTCTGTATACTTTGCCTCTGCAATATAATAAGAGTATTGCATTCTTTTTTTATTCGCAAGCAAAACCACCTCTCACTTCTTGGGCTTAAACAAAGCCTATTAAGAATGAAATAACTCACTTTTTGGATATTACCGTACATAGTATACAAAATTTATAGTAAAGTTATTAAGTACATTAATATATCTTATAATAATTCTAGGTGTTAGCCGCCAGGACTCTCGTCTGTCTGTGAAGTCGCTCATCGAGAGTATTGAGAACGCTGCAAAGGCAGCGAAGCAGTCACCCGCAGCCACGCCCGCCGCTGACTGGCCGCAGGTTAACATTCACTCATTCACTCACTCGCTGATTCACATATTCATTCACTCAATCATTTATATTTACACTATTACTATGTTATTGTTTTATGAATATGGTGTTCTTACCCATATACAAGACGTGAGTAATAGTTTTTCTTATATAATATTAATAAGACTACGTAAAAGTTAAAGGTCTGAAAATGAATGTGTGAAAAAATAAAACGATAATTACCTATTTTTCATTTATAATTTTTTTTATATATTAAATCAATCATTATATGTCATATATAGGTGCAAACCACAGCGTGCACAACCACAACAACGAACACCATCAAAAACGGTATAACCGAGTCGTCCTCGATAAACAACTTCTCCAAGCCGCCGGCACCTAGGAACAATAGACCGGCGCCAATTACAACCGGTACGGCTATTATAAAACTCAAAACCTACACTGGGTTAAATATAGTATATATTATAGAGTTTTTTAACCCTTGCCAAGGTTAAAAAATGTTATAATTTTAATACAATTGTAATTGGTTAAAGTTAAACATACATAGGTATATTTACGATTTGAATTTATGATTTCTATTTTTATGTTCTCATTGTATTGATTTGGTCTAAATTTCCCTTTAATCGATAACATAATAATTGCTAATATAAAAGTAATGTTTCATTTATATATATTTTTCTTTATTATATATTTGTATGTAAATAATATTAACTTATCTATTGACCGCATGTAAGCTTATTTTCTATTCCAGCATGGCGCCATGAACGTGCATAGATCTCGCATTTTTTTATCTAATATAAATGTGTGTCTGTGTAAACCATAGATAATATTTATTTTATTTATTACATAAACCTACCAAAGGTTTCTTAGTATTAACATTATCTTACTTTTATCTTTTTTTCTTTGTTGCACATGTATGTAATGCATGAATGCCATATTATATGTTTATTCTTATAGTATATCTATCTAATATGGGTTATACTTAGTTACTTAGTTTATTAGTTTTAACTAACTATAATTTGTTTCTCTTGTCTGTTATTATATCTTCGTACAGGTGACGGTGAGTGATCTAATTTTGTAATGGTTAGTGGAGCTAGCGACTTCCTTACTTCCTCTCTTGTATATGTGTCAGTTATATTAACATTGTCAAATATCCTTCACGTCTAATATTTAACATGTAACAACAAAACTTAATTTATACAACTTGAACCCGTACGTGAGTGGTGATTTTAATATGAATAGCAAGAAGCTTATTAGGATCTAGATGCGCATTTAAAACTAACTGAAAAAAATGTAACTGACGCAATACATGCCGTGGCTTATGTGTCTAACGCTGGGGCAGAGGCGGCGGGGAGTGGCGCTAACTTGGCCAGTATGGCCAACATGGGCAGTATGGCCAACATGGCCAACATGCCGGACGAGCAGCGCGCCCTGGCATCCCTGCAACAGAAGGCCATGGAGTCATTTGTGAGACGAAACAGCTACGGAGATATATGTTAGTATATTATAACATTAAATTAAATTTGCTGATTTTCTTATATTTAAAATATTATTATCGTCGGTTTAAAGTGTTTGAAACGTGATTATATTATCGTATTAACCAAATATGGGGTGTATTAAACACTGACGTATAGGAACCATTGACAGTTACAAAACAATGAATTTATTGCAGAATTGTCTGTTACAGGTGAAAGAAAAGATCCCTTGAACGCTCTGCAAGTGAAAAACGGCGGTTCTAAACGTAACGCGCTTCTGAAGTGGTGCCAACAGAAGACCATGGGATACAATAATATCGATATTACTAATTTCAGGTGCTATAAATGTTTTTTTTTTTTTCTAAAACTGTCGATATTTACTCTTGATTTTCTGTAACTGACATCGCACGTGTCGACCATTACGTTGACATTAGTCTGTCAATGATATACGAAAAAATAAATAAAAAAACTCCTCTTTTTGCTTTGGAAATTTATAATAAAGTCATATCCTTATAAATTTTCAGTTCTTCGTGGAATGATGGTTTGGCTCTGTGTGCGTTACTCCACTCGTACTTGGGTGACACCGTTCCATACAGCTCATTAACACCACAGGACAAACGTACCAATTTCTCTGTGGCTTTCGCCGCGGCCGAATCCGTGGGCATACCAACGACACTAGTACGACAAAAATTATTAAATTCTTACAAAGCTTTATATATATTTATAAACATACTAAAAACTTACAAATAGATCCGTATAACAGGATTTGAATTGAATAACTAAAATCCCTACATTATTTTTTTAAGATTTTAATATGTCAATAAATAAATAAACAAATTATGTCAAATTCAATAGTAAATTAAAATGTTGTTAATTCACAGAATATCCAGGACATGATACAGCAGGAGAGACCCGACTGGCAGCAGGTGATGGCTTACGTCACCAGCATATACAAGCATTTTGAAACTTAAACCTTATTAGAATAAAAATAAAGAGGAAAATCCAATAATCAATTTATATGCGCTTATAAACATTCGTAATACAGTCTTATATATCGTATATCACGTGAATATTAGTTTTAAATTTGTTCCTCATTCGAAATATGTAATATCCAGCGAGTTATATTATTGTAAGTTAAAAAAAATAATAATTATATATAACATTCGTGTATTGAGTCTGATCGTAATTGATATGCCTTTGTATGGCCTTGAGGGAATTGATAGCCGTCTTTCCATTAAAGACTGAGTAAGTTTATGTGTTAGGAACTATCAGGGGTGGATAACATTCGGTTCTCGGTAACGATCAGCATTTATAAGTCGGGGGTGTAATCTATTTTGATGAAGTTAAAATAAAATGTTGTCCATACCTGAATAGCTGGTAAAGTAGTGCTAGAGTGAAGTAGATGTTAAATGTGTATGTCTGTTTGTACCAACGGCCCTTATTACAGTTCGGGACTCAACACATCTCACTATTTAGTAGGGTGAATATTATATATTAACAATCTGCATTTATCTTACGTAAAACTTTCGATGTCTGTATCCAGTATGCTTTAATGATTGTGTGTATGTATGTTACCTATAATATATTAAACACTGCACCGGTAATTTTTTTGATAAAATTCGATAAAATTGCCTTTGGTTAGATATAATTTATAATAAGTCGATTCTTCTATAGATTTTTTATATGTATAGCGAAACCATAAAAATACGCGTTGTTCTGTTTGTTTGGTACATGATAAAAATTATGTTTATTATTCTTAATAAGGAAAACACATCCATTTGTTTTATTGAATGAATTACGTGTAGTTTGATTTTTTTTTTATTTTTGACGTAAACCGTGTTTGTTTGTTGTATATTTTTTTTGTAAGGTGTCAGTGTGTGATATGATTGGAGATTTTTTAATGAATGATATTAGTAATAAAATACTTTCATTGTTTAGATACAATCCACATTTCATGTTATTCAGATTTAAAAGCAGCTATTGGAAGAGGGAAAGATATTGCAGCATAAATAATTCTATGTGAGTTGTACTTCTCCTTTTTTAATATTACTTTTCGCCAGTAGTGAATATTTATAGATAAAATATTTCACCAAATTGTTAACTTCTGTGTTATAAGTTAAGACCATAGCCATGTAACGGTTGGTATGTATAATATCTATAAATATATTATACGGATCCTCATTTTGCACTGTGACTGTTGAAGCTATATAGAATTATATATTTTCTGATATCTGTACTGTACATATAGCTAAAATAAAGTTCCTGGTTTATTAAATGCGTTCTTTATTTCAAACAAATACCGTAAACATAACAAGGTCATAAAAAAATGCGCCCGTAATCAATAATGCTGTGCCAAATATTATTCTCAATGCATGATATAGTCTACCACTCCAATTCTCCTGGAATGTATTTGTCAATGAGTTTCTCGTAGTAGGGCCACAAAGCCTCTATGTCGGGTACCTCGGCACTCTTGGTGTACAAATCGTATTGGCTGTAAAAAAAAAACTGTCTAAACACGCCATATACAAGAAAAGACGTTTTATTTAATAAAATCCTAAAAGAATGTGACATATTGATAAAAGTAAAATGAAAAACGTATTTTAAGAAAGTTTTAAGCTGTCCTGTATACTACAATCTTAAGTCGGAACTGTATTGAATATAACATATACCTTTCCTATATAAATTCTAAAAGAGTAATCTTAAATATAAAGTGAATGAACATACTTAAATTTAAGAACTGCTTCCTTGATCTTTTCATCTCCTTCCTTCATGAAATAGCTGTAGTCGCCGCCAGCGTGCCACGGATAGAAAGAGTGGTAGCTACAAGAAGATCATTAAGATTAAATTATGTATATCCTATAAGAATAACTACAGGAGGTTGCCAAATTAATAGGGACAGTCACGTTTTTTATAATATTTTTTCTTCCAGCTCGTTTGATTGCTATTTTAAGTGGTTCAAGTGCTCCTAGAATGTAATTTTATGTTCACAGCATATCTACAGATCCACTTGAAAGTAAAGGTCAAGTGTCATAGGATTTATTTATTTTGTAAAAATATCTTATCATCCAGAGAGACGCGCAGTCCCTCACACATGTAAAAGTGAAATAGGTAACTAATTATTATAAAAAGTTATTTCGTGAAATATGTATTGACTCCAAGTAAGTATTACTTTATTGTTATTAAATCTAAAGTATTTCGGGGCTGATTTAAGGAGGAAAATAATTTATTTTGTATTTTACAGCTTTCCCTATGGGTCGAGGGTCAGATTTGTCTCCAAGAATAAAGTCTAAGTTTAAAGCCCTTCTTTTGCAACACAAGTCATTCTAAGAGGTAGATAGCAGAACGGGCTGGTGTTTCTAGGTCTGTAGTATATGAAATAAAATAAAATCTGGATCAAGATCAGCCACTTTCGCCCAAACGAAAAGGGAAATGTTGAAGAAAATAGAATGCAACACCACGGTCCGTTGTTAAAATTATGGTATGGTCTACATTGTTCAGGGAACCATGAGAAAGTACATGTCATGTCTAAGAAACTAGCTTGCTGTCGCAACTTTGGGAATGATTTCCAGAGGGGGAGAAATTCATGTTCATGCATGACTCAGCACCATGTCTTAAAGCAAAGAGTGTAACGAAATTTTTAGCAGACCACTACATACCAGATTTACCTTGGCCTGGCATTTCTCCAGTTATGAACCCCATCGAAAATTTATGGGAAATTATCAAGGCAGAAATTGAAAAGTAAATGACAACTACCAAGGTAAAACTGATGGAAAAATAAATAAACGTGTGGCACCACAACGCTTAGATAAGAGAAAGTCCACAAAGTCCAAACCGTACATAGAAAGTATGCCAAAGCGAATCGAGGCACTCTTTCACCCTACAGGAAACGTGACAAAATATTATATTAGCAATATCTCATTGCCAATTCCATAATACCTGCTAATATTTTTTTATTACCCAAAGAATATATTTTTTTTGTTTTAACTTCTCGTAAGATATGTATCGTATATCATTAAATGTAATTATAACTCAAGCAACGTTTGAATGTTCTCAATTAGTTATGGTCCTATAAATTGCATTTTTTTGCGACTGTCCCTATTAATTTATCAATCCACTGTATTTACCGTATCATCCAAAGTCCCTCTTCAGGTATGCGGGTTTTGTTGTGTTTCAGTACACGGTAGAGGTACTCGTCGTGTCCCCAGGACAAAGTAAGCTCTTCGATGCCGCAATTTGGTTTGTATATTCCGTATTTAGTACTGTAAATAAATTCCATTAAAGATCAAACAGAATTTGATCACCACTGAAGTTATAAATAAACAATCTTGTAAAATTTACTTTCGATTAATTATATTAAAACTGACGAAACAAAACAAAACTAATACCTACTAATGTTTTCTCTTTCAATTTATTTTTAATCATCTTTCATATTACATTACTCTTCTATTTTTACGTTTACAATAATCTTAATTTTTAAGGACTAACAATAGAAGTATGCTTTATTTTTTTATATTACCAACTCCTTAAGTTTTGTAAATATTTTTACAAATATGTACAACAAATATTTTTGATTATTTTAGAACTTCCCGCCTATAATATTGAATATTTAAATAATTGAGATACTTGTTCCATAAAGATGTATCTAACGATGATTTATTTATTGATTCAAGCGTACTCAATTATGAGGCGAACATATAAAGGCTCGTTCACTTTAATAGCATGTGAAAATTTCAAACAATAACGTCTAACACTTATTGTAAATTTTGATGAATTATTTTGCTTGTTTATCAAACCTAGTACGGATGAAAGGTGATATAGCGAATAATAATTATTTAAGGACTTTCAAATAGACTTAATACAATTATATATATATATATATATATATATTATGGATAAATACTAACTTGTACTTAGGGTTGTATGTATCAGGATTGTCCTTGAAGCTATCATCACCATACACAATACTGGGCCCCCATTTACAGCCCATCGGGAAGGTGTCTCCAGTTACCCACCATTGTGGCTCACCATAAAACACCATCACCTTAACAATTTTAATTGGGAAATTATTTTTTTACGTTAATAATTAAAACTCTTGTGGTACATAGCGACATTACATTTCTCAAAAAATGTTGTATTAAATTAATTTCGATTTATATATTTCATGTGGTTAGTACATTCATAAAGCTTTTATTATATTGTGATTCCAAAACTTTGTGAACTCAGTTTTCACATAAAAAAAAATATATCTAATAACCTTTTTAAACGACGACTAACTGATTCAATAAAGCAAAAATTTTCAGTCATTTTGTTAAATTTCTATTAGGAGCTTTACTATTAATTTAATTTACTTGTGTACCATAGAAAAAAAACTAAAACTTACTAACAAGAAGGCTAAAATTTAATAACTAGCTTATATACTTATTCGTAATTTGAAACTAGCCAAAAGCTTTCCCTCTCTTACACCAGATAGATTTCCCTTGTACTGTATACGAAGGAATATTTTTAAAACAAATTCTAATGATTAAATTATAGCCTTTACCCAACAAAGTAATAACATAAGTAACAAAGATATTGGCCTCATACTTTTCCCATGTCATGAATAAGTCCAACTAGCTGGAACCAATCATTGTCAGGATGATCGCGTCGTATTTGCTCCGCAGTTTGGAAGGCGTGAACGATATTCGGCAAGTCTATATCGGGGTCTGACTCGTCAACAAAATCGTTCAGTTTGATGAGAGCTTCCTTCACAGTGGCCTTGAAGTGATTGAACTTCAGCCACTCCGCCATCTTGGCTAAAGGGTAAATAAACATAAGTTCCACGAAAATAAAATAATAGCTCGGCATATATTACAACAGCAATCAGCACAATAAGATACTTCAGCTGAGTTCACAGTATTAACAAGTATATTGTCTGATAGGAGTACCTTTAACTAATTCGTATGTCTGTTCTGTGTGCATGTTATAGTAGGTTCTGCGTACACGCTGCTGTATGGCATCGTTTTCGTCAAATTCATAACTACGGAATGCCTCTATAGATTTTCCGTTGTATACAGCCTCTGGACGAAGCAGAACAGAGGGGTCCAGGAGAGAGGCTTTTTCCTAAATAATTAAATAAGCAGATTATAAAAAAATAAACATTCATATTTATATCAATCGCTATGATAATAAAATTAAAATAAATTATAAAATATATTACAAAATAACAATTTACTCTGCCAACAAAAAAAAAAAAAACATTTATTTTAAACAATCGCCGATATACCAAAATTAAGATAACTTCACATAACATGAACAAATATTTTAAGACAGATTTTTTTTAAATAACTCTATTATAGTTTAGAAAAAAATATTAATTAATTTTAAAAAGTCGCTGATATAATATAAGTAAATGAAAAGCACATACAAATGATAAACATAACATCTTACCGATTCTTTAACCTTCATTTTTGTATTAGTGTCTTTCTTTCGGCGATGCTCGAATAAGACTGGACCTCGCACACTGAGTTGATTCTTAAATGCTTAACCGACAATGTAAATTATCGTAGGTCAGCCGCGGGTCACCCAGGGGACTAAGATGTTATCATTCTCATGCGTAATATTTGCGAATCTCAGGTCATTACAATATAATCGTATACATTTTTTAACACTATCAACAAAATAAAAATATCAATAAGGAAAATTCAGCAAAATAAATATTCCGTTGATGTTTTATTTTTGGTTTATCACACCATAAGAAATTTTGATTGTTAATTTATTTAATGTTATGTAACATGAAAAATATTTTACTAATAATGTTTTTTCGTTATCAATTCATGTTGAAGAATAACAACGTGACGTATGTATGTTAAAACTAAACATTAGAACTATTTTATAATAGTAGTTACATTGGAATTGATAATGGTTACGTAAATAAAAATCTCATGGCTAACAATTTTATGTAGATAGATGTATATATTTTTTTGTAGATGAAGCTCCTAATTCTACCTGGCAATTTCCCAGCTTTAGCCATAGTCTGCCTTACATGTTGTGAATAGTTTTGGTTAATTGTTTTTACGACCGGCCGCCTGCTTGACACCAACCCTCTTTGGGAATGCATTAATCATTAATGTCTACTTTTTTGTAGATATCTATATATAACAAATATGGCTAGAAAGGCCTCACTGCAAACCTGAAAGGGAATGTTATGTGATGAGTTTAACCTACATTCTAAATGTCGTAATTAACCCCATGAGGTGTTTTGCCTGATGCACCGCTATAACAAAAAGGTTTGCCAACAGTTTAATCTTACATTTTAAATAACGTAAAGACTTTAATATAAGAACGATTAGATTTTGATCATAAATCAGGTACATTTTCAAATACCGTAATTGCTACATAATTTTAAGATAAAATAGCCTTTTATCCGGAAACTCAATGTAAAAAGAAAAAAGTACCTCTTATATTCATTTAACTTAAGATGCATCTATAATATTTATATCGTTAGATAGTTTTGTAACGAAGTCATTATTATTAATTTTTAATTGTTCATTTGGTATTTAATTATATATATATTTATGAAATTGCAGCAGATTAATTCGTTTTCGTTCAGGTAATTATTATTTTCTCGTATCTAGGTCGTGCTATGAATTATTGTTTTATAGAAACTCCCTGAATGCTCCTCTGTTTCGGATCGTACGCCTAAACTAGGTAATAAAATTATTTTGATTTCTTTGTTATTCTGATTACCTAACTGGTTTATAAACTATGTAAATATATTAAAATTAAGTTTAAATGCAATTTGTACAGTTATTTTTAAAGGGAAAAAGTCAGATGTGTTTGAAATCGATAAAAGGGATCGAAATAATTTTAGGATAAATCTAAAAGTAAGAGTTTCCAAAAGACATATCCTGGGGAAATCCCATGATGACATCGTTACATCGCTTCCAAAGGACAAAGAAACTCTGGGGAGCTAGAGTTAAGACTATAATTTCGTAAGCAGTTTATGATAGGAGCACAAAGTAACAGAGGAGGGTTAGGATCAAGTGAGAAGGGCCAAGATACGGATATATTGAAGTCTTTTATTCGGCAAGACGGGAATGTTAAATATAAGATCCATGCAATGAGTTCAGAGATGCACTATTAAGAGCGGTTAGACATAGGGGATTTTCGCAACCCATTACCACTAAAATGGCGTACGATAACTCATGATTGATCATAGGTTTATGGAACTCAGATGTGAAGCGGTAAGCCTTTCAGTAGTCAGAGCGCTAAAGGAATTAATCACAAACGAGCGGTCAGTAGGTTTTGTGAAAGAAGGCTCTATGGCTATAAAATCAAAGGTGAAGTTTTACTCTATCCTTAAAGCCACTTGGGATTGGACCCTAATGATAAGTATACATATGAGAAAAAATAAAAATCCCAGGCACTGTTGAATCTCTTCTCTCTTCAATACGTTGGAACTGGCACTTGCACGGTGAATCCATGGAATGCTGAGAAGTTTCGTGTCATACGAAGAGTATACAATATATTTAGCCTTTTATCTAGTGCAATAAAAACCTTTGCCACAATTAAGTAATAAAAATTAAATCATTTTAAACCGTTTAATTTGTGTAATTATTAATATATTTTTATAAGCAGCTAACTGTGTCAATGCCTTTTTTTCTAAATTAAATAAATGTGATGATATGAAAAGCTTAACACTCGTTTAATCAAAGTTAATTTGTTTTCATTCTGTTCGTTTAAAAGCGTTATTAATATTATTTTTTTTATTATTACTTCTACGTTCCAAGGCTGAATTAATCAAACAGGAAAAATGATGTTTAGTTAAGATATTTATATCTAGCATTTGACCGCAAATAAAATTGTGATATATACATTTTATTTCCTGAATAACTATTCATATATATATATTCTTACTATCTTAAATTAACTAAAAGAATGAGCTACTATTCTGTTTAGTACTTGAAATAACGTATAAAATGGTCTAAGGAAAGTTTTTCTCAGTATTTTAAATAATGTAAGTAAATTTATAAGCCATTTGTTACAAAGAATAGATGGCCTGCTATTGTGACTGAAATGTTTTGTTATCACATAGTAAAAACAATGCATTTTTGTCCTTTTAAAAGTAATAATTTACTGATTCTCTATTATATATAACATTTCTTTGTCATTCCTCTTCCCTTAATAGATAAGAGTGTCTATACATACTTTTTTTCTTATTCATATTTATAAAATTATTTAAAAACTAGCTTTTGCCCGCGACTCCGTCCGCGTGGAATAGTGACTTCCGGCAGATT
>DVQO01000296.1:0-20190 GCA_018231785.1 Danaus gilippus
ACGGCTTGGTGTTCGTTCCGCGGAGTCAGCAGCGTCACTCGTTATATGATATTTTTTCCATACAACGATGTCGCCCCGGCGATGTTCATTTATTTTTTACTAATTATGTTTTGTTTGCAGCAACTGAAGCTGCTGATAGTGGACGCTCGTTCGTACGCCTCGGCTGTAACGAACCGCGCTCGCGGTGGCGGGTGTGAGTGTGCCCAGTACTACCCCGCGGCCGACATACAGTTCATGTCGCTGCCCAACATACATCACGTGAGGAGGAGCTTCCAACAACTGAGGGCCCTGGCCGCTGAACCACCGGATCAACCCAAGTTAGTATGACTAAGTATAGAGATATGCTTTCATTAAGATCACTTTATATGTCCATAGATCTCACCTTAGTAGCAGATGCTACATAAATAGAACTATACACTCGTAATTATATGACATTCGTATTTTCGTGAGGAGGTTGTTGTTATAGAAGTTTTGTTGAGGACCCTCTCAGGACGACTATCTCTTAAACATTTTGTTAGTTCTAGCATGTCAATACCAACTGGCCTTTAAAATCACAAACACATTGAATCTGTTTCATAAATCATCTTGCTATGAAATAAGCGTATGTTATTTGAACATTTTCAATTCAAAAATTACATTACTTTAGAAATTACAAAAAAAAACCGTCTTTGTGTTTTACCTAATATGTTGGATCACAGATCCAAGGATGGTTCCTCTCGTGTTGTAGGAGGTTACTCTTATTAACTTCTTTGTATTTTCAGTTTCTTCTTCATTCTGCTATTTGTTTATTCCTTCAAACCAGAATAATGAGGATATAGAATTCTCTGCTCCGTTGAATGTGATAGAAGCTGTAATATTAATCTAAGATCAGATTTTTCACGAAATTCTTCTTATTCAAACTCTCGACGATTCATGTACATATCGTAAGAACTCACATTGTTAGCTCTCCAAAGTTTCATAGAACAAAAATAGTACGTATAATTGCGATGATAATTTTTTTTTACCTTTTATTGGTATAAAACTGCTTCTAAAGTCTCCTTATTAAAACTGATCGAACTCTAGACTATAAAGAAGCAAACATTTATTGTCTTCCACATATACATATATAACAAAATATAACATATTATCGCGAGTCATTAATATATAAACGTTTTCTGTTGTTATAGTTGGCACAGTTCCCTAGAGCGTACGTTATGGCCCCAGTACGTGTCGGGCGTACTGAGAGCGGCGGCGGCCGTGAGTCGTGCGGCGGCGGCCGGCCGGCCCGTGCTCGTGCACTGCTCCGACGGATGGGACCGGACACCGCAACTGGTCGCCGCCGCTCAGATCATACTCGACCCACACTACAGGACTATAGAGGTAAAGTATTATATACATGTATAGATAAGTCATGGTGGCCTAGTGGTTAAAAGCACACCTCTCGTGCATGAGGGTTAGGGTTCGAAACCTGCGAAGTAACAATGTGATTTTTATCAGTCATACGAGTATGTACTCTAAGAGTATTTAGACACCACTGACAGATGAAGGAAAAAACATCGTGAGGAAACATGGACTTATAATTTCTAATTAAAAGTTTGAAATCAACAACCCGTCTTGAGCGAGCGTGGTGATTAATGCTCAAACCTCCATGTGAGAAGAAGCCTTTCGACAGTGGTCTCTGATAGGATGATGATGATGATATAGGTTCAATGACATCACTGTCAAGAACACAGACCAAGCAGATAGTCAATTGGTGTATATGTTCGTTCCAGGGTTTCCGTACGTTGATCGAACGTGAATGGTTGGACTTCGGCCACAAGTTCGGTGATCGCTGCGGCCATTCGTTCGGCGGCGAAGATCCCAACGAGCGGTCGCCCGTGTTCCTGCAGTGGTTACATTGTATCTATCAACTCATGCTGCAGTATCCATGCAGCTTCGAGTTCAATGAAGCCTATCTGGTATGTACTTATATATATTATATACATACATATATATTATTCGTCATACAAGTCGTAGCGGCATGTATTATGTACAATATGTTCTCAGATAAAGCTAGCTGTTCACGTACATTCGTGTATGTTCGGTACGTTCCTGTGTAACTCGAGCCGTGAGCGCGCCGAGTATCGTACAGCTCACACGGCCCACGTGTGGCGCCTGCTGTCCTCGCCGGCTTACAGGAACCATCTGTACACGCCGCACGAGGATCAGGTACGTACAACACACACATATATATAAAGACAAAACCTCTCATCATTCCATGTATTCACGGTGCTGGTGCCGGGTTCATCGTTATAGTGAGAGGAGCATCAACAGTGTCTCTGACTTGCAACCCAGTTGTAGGTTTAAGAGACCCCTATGTAACGCGCGTTGTACGCTCACCTCCACTGTCCAAGCTCCTCTCTCTACTTAACCAAAAATGAAATGAACCGACTAGGGCTGCAATTGAAGAAATACACTCATTCTATCGCTTCACTTCAATTTTCACTCATTCTATCCAAACATTTATTTTAAATGTTCTGTATAACTAATGAACCCTACATGTATATGAAGTGTGTGTGTGTGTGTGTGTGTTCCAGGTGATATGGCCGGAGTGTAGCGTGCGGTCGATGCAGGTGTGGTGGGGGCTGTTGATAGGAGAGAGGGAGAGGGAGCCACCGCGACACACAACACACGTCGACAACAACACCACCAACAACACTAACAACATACACAACGGTATGTATATGAACACATTATAATGTACAGTGTTGACTGTTGTTGAATGATTAACATCACATGTCATGTAATGAATGACAGGTCTGATGACGAAGACTAGATCCTGTGATAATCTCCACGAAGGCGAGAAGAAGACGACTCAGCGACGGTGTAGTGACCCCAGTCTGGTGCCTGATATCATGTGAGACTATATATTGTTTATAATAAACATACTTCAATTGAAATATACTTACACTACATCCAATGTTAGATTTACAAGAGTAAAACACTGTCCTACTACTAGTTAAAAATTAATATATATTTTAAATCAACAGGAAATTATCGTTATTGAATGGAGGCGAAATACCAGACGCACAAACTGACACCGACACGGATCAGGTGTGAACATTATTATATACATTATTATTTCATTAAATAATATATGTACTTTGGTTAAATTATAGACCCTTTCATTCATACAGTACATTCAATATTTGAATCTTTAGTTTTTGACCACATCATCTGAGTTAATCGTATTGGCATCAGTGACAAATATAAATAAAATATTCAATGGGCAGCGACATCTATAGACTGTGTCACTGAAACAAAATACAACTTTTACGGCATCTTCGGCGGGAATTTATGATTTATCCTATAAATTTTAGCTCATGTTATTTTGATGTACCTATGTATGTAAAGTTTCATCAAAATCCTTTAAGTAGTTTTTCTGTTAAAGAGCATCAACAATCCAATACATAATATTTAAGAAGCATGTTGAAGTAATCTTTTAACATGTGAAGGTGGACGGTCTTCATCCCGATCACTTTGAGAATCATCTCCGTGACATAACAAGCAACTCGTCGTCTCTGGAGAGGGAGCTAGTGTCGATGCCGACCGTCACAATGGACGCCAAGGAACAAGACAACCTGGCGAACAGCACGGACAACGACGAGGAGCCCAACGAACCTCTCACCATCACAACCATCAATACTATCAACCATGACGACCTCAACATTAACACCAACCACGACACTATGAACCTGGACGCTATAAACCATGACACTATGAACCAAGACGCCATGGAGCTCAGCACCTTGAACAACGACGCCGTCAACCACACGCCGAGCAGCCCCTGCGCTAGACTTGAAGTCGACTCGCCCGAGGAGCCCGCTGTGTTTGTTTGTGAAACTTACACCGACGTTATTGGAATGGCGGAGGTGAATATAACGATATTTCGTAAGGGCTAGTGAAAATCCGCGTAACTACCATTGGATAATTCCGCGTATCTACATTAGAAGAAATTAAACACCAAATGATTACTAATTGTGAAATAAATTACTTTAAACGTCATTCATTCAATATTTTAACTTTTTCTGTACAACTGCTTCGAAAGCAGATACGCGGATTAGCACTATCCCCATCGATTTGTATTTAACGTGTATGTAGATGACACATTGTTTTGATATATCTTATTGTGTATATCGCAGGCCGCTCGCGAGTCGGCGCGTACTCGTAACATCAGTATAACGTGGCGGTCTATATCTGAGTCGAGCAACCAGTCGTCTACCGGCTTCGACATCGGTGACAATTCGCCACAAACACGACTCGAACCTGCGACCCGTCTAGACCCACAGGAGATAAACAACCACAACTCTACCGAGGGTGATGTGGTCAACCATAACACTGTGACCAACATGACCAACCACAACAGGGGGGACGGAGTGGAGGGGGTGAACGGGGTCGCTGACGTCACCAACAACTTCCTCGAGGTAGATCTTAATGGTGAGTTACTTACGATAACACATATATACATACTTTAGTTCTTGTTCGTGATGGCTTTATGACTCCTGGTCAAATAAATATTATAATGTTTTCGATCAGCATTTTTTGGATATGATACAAAATACCACTGAAATGTTTGATTGTACGTGAACTAAAGAAAAAATTATTCTTTTCGACTTTGTATGCGTGTTATCTTGATCTAATGTCGATGTCTCTCCCCCTCCCCCTGTGTGTGTCACGGGCGGTGGTGCAGCGTGCGCGTCTCCGTGCAGCTCGTCCGACTCGTGCTACGAGCCGGTCCGCGGCTCCAGCCAGCTGACCCTCTGCCCCGCCACGCCGCCTCACACACACGGTCAGTATATATATATATATATACACACATGAACACACACACACACACACGGACAAGGGCAGAGACGTGGGCGGGAGGGGGAGGGAAGACCTGTCAGAACATCCATCTCATCCATTGATTAGAATTTCATTTCTATAATAATCCATTGCCAAAAGGATGGTTTACACTAGGAACTAAGTTTTCCTTTATAGAAACATTTACACCTTACTAAGTGTAAAGCCTAATAAAATGATGCAGTCTAACACAATGAATGTTTTATTTCTCAGGTGCTTGTTGCGCGTGCTCCAGCGAGGCGGACGAGGCGGAGGAGTCACTAGAGGTGATGTCAGCGGGTCGTGGGGGGTGGTCGTGTACATGTGGGGGAGCGAGCGGCCCGGTGGGAGGGAGGGACTCGATGGGGGGAGTGGACGGCTTGGACGGACTGCCGCCCGCCAGCGACCCCGTACAGGCCAGGCTGCATCAGATCATACTACAACATAAGGTTACATACACACACACATAAGTATTGTTTACCAATGCTAAGTTGTTGTATGGATAGGGTAAGCAGTGCTTCTTTGCATCTATGGAGTGCAGGTCACTGTTTTCCATCATTTACAGCTTCACCTTTACCAAGAAAAAATATATAAACATTTAAGGTTTCAACATTAAGAGTTGTCATATTATTATGTACTTCATCGAGCTATTTATATATGAAATTATATATTTCTGTAAACTATAACAGAAAATGGTGGAAGAATTAAACGGACAACTACGGGAGGCACGCGAAGCTTTAAGACGTGCGTCGGGGGCTCGAACCCCCGCGGCCGCTACACGACCCCCACACGCTCAGGTGAGGAAAACCACAGTATATACTTATAGAGTATATATCCATACATTAACATACATCGCATGTTACATATCAAATAACCTCACAGTACATAATACAAGTCACGATCATGTTTATATAAAACATTGAATAATGAATTTCTAGTTCATTAAGTTTGCTATTGTAACATCTCAACTTAATTATCTTTTTGTCTATGAAATATGTTATCTTATGAAAAATAATGAATCCATATACATATACGTTTTGTGAATCAGCCACATCTTGAACACATAGCCACGTCTATATAAGTGCATGCTCCATACATATATATATTAATTTCAGCACTCACCTCGTTAATAAACACGCATTAGTCGTTTTAAGCACCCTTACGTATTAAATGTGTAATATTTAGAGTAAGGCTTGCATGGCATACAAACGTCCTAACTCTATCAGTTATTTATTTTTATAGAAGTTAAATAACGGAGTCCCAAGTTATTTGCTTGCATAAGATGTAGATCCTATAATTTTATGTTCAATATTATTTTAAACCAATTACTAAATTATAACATTTTAGTGTTCGAAGAAATTCACAAAATAATTGAGTTTTTTTGTCACATACATGTATAACTTTTTTTTCAACCATCTTCTGTTCTGATATTTTGTGTTAAGACACAAACACTTTGCCATTGAATCAGTGTTACCAGATAACTTGATCCTTGTTATATACATCTTTGGTTTATTACTTTTAGAGTGAGGTAACATTCATTTGGTTTATTTTGTGAAGCGGCTGAGCAATAAGATGTGTCCCTTTTGTGAGAAAGAATAAAATCATAATAGTTTTTAGTGATTCCTTTATAATATTATAATCATAACGTCTTCGTTTGTGATAAATCAAATTAAACCATAGCTATGTCTAATTATTTTTTTACATTTCAATGTTTTAAAGAATCTATCTTGTTACTGTTTTCATCATCAATATATTTCTGCGGTGACTCTCGTTTTCTTTTGCGGCAGTGCCTTTGTCTTTATAACTTGTATTTTTTTATTTGAATTGTATTTTATTTGGATGTTTACAAACCATAGCTTGTGAGTATTACTTCTAGTGGTTCAGTTGTGTCATATACCTAGCTCTGAGCAAATTTAAAGGAATAACAGTCAGTGTGTTAGAATAATAGAACATTATTAAATTTAATATAATCAAAACTCATTAATCAAAGTGAAAGCTGTTTATATCATTTCAAAATAATACATTTTTCTGTACCTTTGAGCGTATGTAGATGGGAGATGAGCTTAAGTAAATTCTACAAGAGTTCGACGCTTAAATTTGACTAAATAATACCTATAATATACCAACTTTTTTACCCCTTATGACCTTAGAAAGTAATCGACCTCGTTAGATAAATTCTATGTTATCCAATACATGTGCCAATTTTTTTTTGTCTCATGTAAACTACCTCACAAAAACTTAATATATCCAAAAGCGACAATAAAAAGAATGGTTTCATTTAGAGAGAAAAAAAAACAATTTTCACTGAAGACATATTACTTTTAGTTTGCGATAACATGTTAAAAGTCAAAAGCATTGAAACATATTGAATGAAAATTTATTTAGTGAAAATATAAAGTCTTTAAAATAAATTAACAGAATTTGTTTACAGTCAAAACGGTTTGGTTGACGAAAGGTAATACAAGCAGTGACGTGGCGCCGTCTTATATACGACCCGTGGGGCAAATAGCAAAACGCTTAAGGTGTGTTCAGTGATATCTACAGCCTTTGTTTGTATAGAGCAGCGAGCATTGTTATTGAATCACTTTAGAATATGTGGCGTTGCGAATGTATTTATTATGAACCCAAAGGTTGCTATCAATATTAAGACAGATATGTGTTCCACAAGGATGTATTCTTGGTCCCATTTTGTATATAATTGTGATTTAGGCACCATTGCTATAGAAGTTTGTCTGGCATTAAAAACTTTGTCGAAACTTTTCTTGACTCTGAAAGTCCACTTCAGTTCTACATACGCAATTATGTCAAAGACAAGTTTTTGCAATATACCGTTTACTATTGAGTTGACAAATGACAAGATGGTAATTTCGGTTTTTAAATAGAACAATACTTGAACTTCAACATAAATTATAGTCCTACGGTGTTAGATTTAACAAAACACTTCCCAGCTAAGCTCCAATCATTTGACACGTGGTACATAATGTTGGTGCGGCCTCGTAGGGTCGTGGGGAACACTATTCTTTGTTTACAAATAGTAACTTTCACTGTTACTCATTGTTCCTCGTAATTTCCGATGTTGTTGACGATAAACATCAGTGATGAACGTTTGATTGCTCGGAGTTTGAATGTGGATTGAGCAATTGTTTTAAAACTCTTATTTACAAAAATTTAAACATGAGTGATAATTAACTTCTTATAGTCCGTTAGACTTAAGCTGAGCTTTGCATTTGTGTGAGTGAAGGAAAAGTAGAGTTAGACAAAAAAGTTTTAGAATTCAATTTTATTACATTTTAAATAGATACATAATATAAATGATAGATAGATCTATTCTAGATTAACATTGGTTGTTATAAGCTATTTTTGTAAAAGGCCAAATGGAAATATTATGGAAAAAAAAATGTTGAAAAACCAATGCAAATTTTTCTTTAATTGACATTCCCTTTTCAACCTTCGACGTTGCTACCAGTACAAAGGGTGAAGTGAGGAAGATACGGGGCGCAGTAAAAGCAGAATAAACCGGTTCAAAACTAGAAAAGACGTTGCATTCAAAAATTTGATATCTCACCTGCACTATCCGTGTACACTCACACAAATGCTAAGCTCAGCTGAAATCAAACGCACTATACAATTTGTCTTATTCTGTTGACAATTATGAATATCTACCGGTCACACAAAAAAAGGTTGCTTATCTTTTAACACCCGACGGGTTGTCATAAGTTTGACAAGTCTATGTGTCTGTCTGAGCCAACGTTACTCCCAGACGGATGATCCGATTTTTTTTGTTTAAAAGGTATACCGTCGAGAGTGTTCTTAGCTATGTTTGGTGGAAATCGGTTCAGGTTTTCAAGGTCATCGGGTCGTATGTTTGGTGTGATATGTTACACGTACAATTTGCTTGCAAGCATAAGTGGGATCTGTTATTTGAAACACTAATATCTTCTGGAACCACTGAGCTGGTCTTCTGTTAGGGCTCGAAGATAGGAGACTAACCCTGGACTGCCTTTTAATAAACCCATCGAGTTTGAGCTCGTTGAATTTGTCTTGATGTTTCTTTCTCTTCATGTTTCTAATTGGGTCGGGGTTTGATCCAATTAATATTATAAACCCAAGAGTTATTATGGATGGTTGTAAGTACCTAATTGTTTATCATTCATCGATACGCCGGTTACTGGAAGGATTTAAATGCTACTTTCAAACAACATAAAGATTGAAATTTTATCCAAAAACATCTTTACGTTCCCTGATGAATAAAATTTCCTTTTCATTTTTAACATAATAACATTATACAGACGATAGATGTCGCTGTTGATAGAAAACCAATAAAACCAATTAGTTTGAAGGTCACTTCATATAATCGTCAGGTAATAACAGTCATATCAAGATGAACTAGTTTATGACAAATAATTATTATTCTTAATATATATAATATTACACAATGTAATAGATCAATTTAATATGAAGTCCTTGGAACTAAACACTCGATATACATGTACATATGTGTGTAGGTTTAATAGTCTACACTTTATACAATAAATAAAGTATAGCAACTTCCTCTCTATGTATGTACGGAAGGTGTTTCCTTAAAGTAATAATGTACCGGAAACTGTCGCCACAGAACCTTTATTAGTGTTAGAACTGACTCACTTATAAATATTAATTATTATAGAGCCTTCATACAATAAAGTTGTCTCGTATTGATTTCCTCAATAATAAATACTGTTACAACTTCTGATATCTTAATAAATAAATAATTATTATGTGTAATGAAAAGCCTTTAAAATATAACTTAATCACATTTTAAATATATAATGTATATATTCTGTCAAATATATACATTCGAATCAGATTGAATTCATCTTATTAAAGTCCTCTAAACTCATTTACAAACATTATAAAGCCTGCTCTACACTCTCTCTACATAGAGTCATAGAAGATTTATTGCGAATTATTAAAATATTTTCTTTGTTCTCTGTTAACCGCTTGTGCGAGTAGCTGGCGTAGAAATAATTTAATAGTCGCATGTTTTATATGAGTTATAACAGACCATCTCATCCATTCACTTCATCTATATATTTTCATCTTTCCCTTATAAACTCTTGTTAAGTGATACTCTTTATCGTATTGAAGTCAGCGTCAGGACTGTCAGTATGTCCTGACGCTTGTATCTAGTAAACCATGTTTCAATAATGGTCTCTTTATTAACAGTAGTATGTATCTGTTGGTCAGAGTCCTACGGGCGTGTCGACGTCCTTTGTGTCGTGCGTGTCGTGTGTGGGTCCCGGAGGTCCCGGCGGCTCGAGCTCGGGCAGCTCCAGCGCCTCGGAGCTGGAGGTGTGCGAGGAGGCCAGGGTACGCTGGCTACCAGACGCCGCGGCCCCTCGCTGCCAACACTGCCGGAACTCCTTCTGGCTGGCGAGGCGACGTCACCACTGTAGGTGAGTCCCCGACTTAAAATTTGTGTTAGTTACACTATTTAAACTCAAAAACGGCTGAACGGATGTGAGTGAAAATTAGTGGAGATATATGTTAGAACACGGAGACGGACATGGGATATTTAGTTCTGTACGATCAAAACAGAAAAAAAAATATACTTTATAATTATCAAATATCTGCTGATGTATATCCGGAATAGAGTTCGCCCCGTCATATATACAATATACATATATTACTAATTCCTAAACTATTATATGTATGTGTGTGTGTGTGTTTGTTGTGTGTAGGAGGTGCGGCGGTATATTCTGCGGCTCGTGCTCGGAGATGTCTCCGTGGGGCGACATGGGCGCCGTCCGCGTGTGTCGCCGCTGCCGGGCGCTCCGGTGACCGCCTCGGCCCTCGCCCCCGGCCTCCGCCCTATGAACCAACACCCCCTCGGTCGCCCCAACGTCTAGTTCTGTCATTCGAATAATTTGGTCATTCCTAAACATCGACCCTTAACACGTACGTCCCGTCGAGATAATAATTCAACGATCCAACATAGACTTATAAATGAAAAGTTCCGATCCAAAAACTATAAGTAAAGTGGTGTTTGCGATGACAGACAGAGACGTATCAGAGGCAGATGTTAAGCTTCCCCCTCTCACTAGTCAGACGCTTGATTATAATAAACATGAAGGAATGTTCAACATGAAACGACATCGCTAACAAACATCAACACAGACAGATATATAAATATATATATATATATATCGATGTAAGGACAAAGTTGTGATCGTATTTAGATAAAATGATATAGAAATGAAATGATATCGTCCAAATTATAAGTTTGTTCGTCAGTTGTCGTCGGAGACTGAACTTAGTTAAATTGATTCGTACTGGCCGCCGCGTGACACAAGTCACTGGTGTCCAGAGACACGTAAGATCTATTCGAACACAACAAGCCTGACCAGAAGCCATTTCGTTTTGCCTTTAACCGTATCAGCCGCCGTAATGCCGACCTTTTATTATTTCCTTTGTGATATTGATGATAATTTTTGTAATATTATATATGTATATCAGTAAGCGGGAAGGTGTCGCCGCTCGTACCGGATCACTGTTAGTATCGTTATTCATAGTTTGTTTGTTCGCCACGCGTATACTCTCATCACTACACAATCGTCATTATAATATTTATAAAGTTAGTGCATCACCCGCCATCCTTCATTAGTGTTGTATCGACAACGTGCGACCCTCAGCCTCGTCTTGACCTAAGTCTACCGAATTTATTTATTCTTTGAAAATAAAGATTATTTTTTAAGTTTCTCGTTTACACTAGTTTTGTTGTAATGTATATTTTGTTTATAGATAAGATTTAGTCAAGGCGAGAACCGAAGTACGTACGTCCAACGAAAGGAATTGTTACTATGTACTATATTATATATATATACTTTATACATATTATGATATGTCACTGTCGAAGATCGAGATGAGTTCCGATGTCGAAGTGATTGAAAGAAAATACACGTTTGTGACCAATGAATGACATTATGTAAAATAAAGCATATTTAGTTTAATTATGACTTTCATTTCATTATGGAAGGTGGAAATAAACAATGAACAGAATCCGTTCCATTCCATAATGAGAAACCTCACCCCGACTAATATCTCCATAGTATTAATATTGGTCTTCATACAACAACAACAGCCATCAAACTGATAAATAACTTGAAGACTTCAGTAACTATCTTCATAATGTTTAGTGTCAATTAATAAAACTACAGATAATTTATTATAAGTGTATTAAGACGTTTCGCAGGCCATATATACATATCAGAACGAAGATTTTTGGTTAATGTACAATTTGGTTTTTCAATGGTAAAAAAAAATTAAATTAAATTTCAATACATATTATTTATATAATACTTTATACACCATCAAGATCAATTTTATCAAATGTGAAATAAAGTTTGCGAGATCCAAAACCTTGAATTTTTTAAAATTGCTTTCATCAAATTCTTATGTTAAAAAAATACTTATACACCTATGTCGATAATATTAAAAAAAGACTTCCGGAAAATATTTTCAACATCAAACCAACGTTTGTATAAAAATGTAAACAATATTGGTATTATTATTAGAAAAACCTTACCATCAATATCCTTGTCGCCGATTTAAATGTAATTATGAATATTTGCGATGTCAATGGACAGAATGGAAGGACGATTTTTAAAACTAACTTATAAACATCAAACAATGAAACATAGAATTTATATTATAATATTATTTACATAAATATTAAGTACGTACAACACAAATACTTCACATTTAAGTTTATTAATTTACCAAACCGACACATGAAACAACTGTTGTAAGTTGTAACAGAGCTGACAAGTGTTGTGTCAACACTCAACATGCAGTCAAATTAATAATAAGATGAAACCTATTAAAGTTAATAAACCTATACTTAAATTTACTTTTCGTAGTCATCTAACAAAATAAAACTATTCTTTAAGCTGTTATTTTTGTATAAAGTTGTACTAATCTTCATAAGTAGTTCGGAGACTAAATCTTAAAGAGAAAATTATAATATCATGGGGAAAAAATAATAACGAATCCAATAGAAAAATTACTGGGGTCATATGAAAACTAGAAAAAAAACTATACGAGCAAACATGTGAAACTAACATCAAAGTAGTATACTACATTTAAATAGGAATATGTACGACGCTTTCAAGCACTGTTAATGAATGAAAATTCCGTAAATTCGTAATTTATAAATTTTACATTTTTAAAATCCACACAGCCATCATCATTGGTATATAAAAATCAAACATAAATAACATTCATACAAATCTTTGTATTGAATTTTTCTTGACAATGAAAGTAACATGTAACATAAAAATATATACATACGTAAAAATAAATACTGATAAATTAAATGCAATTCGGTAATTCGAAATAATTGAAGTACAAACTAAATACTTGTACTTACAGCTTGTAGGAACTTGTGATGAACCAAAATACTAATTTAATTAGGTCTTATACTGATAAAGTACAATGTAACAAAGATCCGAATACACTACACACTGCTACACTAATGTCCAGAAAAATTACACAATTAACTTACAGTGACATACATAATAATTAATTAATTATGAATCAACAACAGCTGCTAAGCCTTCGGTTTGTGTTTTAAAATCAACATTAAAATTATAATACTATGTTATCGATATGTCTATGAACATTTAAAATAAGTTTAGGCCGAGTGTACACTATGTATAGTCGTTGTTTAGTAAAGTGAGAAATTGAGCAATGTATGAGGTGATGTGGTTACAATCTAGTTATTAAAAACCATATCAAGAGAAATGGTCACACAGCATTGCAAAAGCAACTACCGCTGAGCACAACATGACAATAATTATAAAAATAGCATTCCAATGTAACAGATAGTTATTCAATACGAACTGGCTTATGTATAACTTCGCACATACTCACACAGTGAAAACAATCAGATAAGTTGATTATTATAAGAATAGGTAACAAATATTTAACAGTGGATGATTGATTAAGCTCTATCAAGTCTTTGTAATCTTTGGTTTGAGAGTTAAACTTATTGAGAAGTCATGTCATGTCATGTTTTAATCTATTAAATATGATACATCCTTATTTTGTGTCATATTATGTTTCTTTTTGTACTCTGTGACCTTATCCAACACAGATCTCCACGCTCTGTTTATAGACTCGTACATTTCATGTGTAAATGGTTCAAAGTCCTGATATTTTTTCCTCCGTCTGTATATGCCCTCGCGATTCATTACAGCACAGTTCATGTCCTTCTGTAAAATTAATAAAATACTAACTACATATTACATACATAGGACGCAATACATTTATTATACATTACAAACTATTCATTGAGTATGTGATGTTTAAGAAATAAGAATTAAATTGTTATTTAGATTTCATATACTTTCTGAATATTATGTAAAATAAAAGATTTATTACAGAAACTATTTAGAATACACAATATAATGACCACACTACCAACCTCTGTATAAGTAAAGTTTATAAAGTCCAGAACCCCACTGAGATTGTTGCGAGTGTCTTGTACCAGCAGCTCATAGAACAAAACATGCACTGGACCCGAGAAGTTGGTCAGCCACAGATTGTGTAACGACTCCCACACTGACAATTGATGGAAAACATATGTAGACCAGTCTGGAAAGAAAATGATATTTTATATAACATTTATTATTATTAAATAAACTTGGATTAAAAATCTAATATGTAGTGTTGTTACCAGATTTTTTATATTTATTCTTTTTGAAGGCAGACTTCGGAGCCGTTCCGACATGCCCTTTATGAAGTCTGTTGAAGTCAGCCTGAAATAGTCGACATTAATAAAATAATTCAAAATCAATAGTCACATAACCCTTTACATATCACTATGAATCTCTAAAATGTATAATAAAAGTGTGAATGAACATTTTACCTATGAGAATCATCTAAGAGCGGAAGCAATCTGTTAGAAGCAGCAACACAGAGCACTGGAATACGACAACACGAAATAAACACAATAACATAAGTAATAAGATTAAATAAAACAAAGTGATTTTTAAAATGGTAATTAAGTAAAAAAATTTCTATTATAAAATCTATACATTATACCTAATAAATGTTTTTGTTGATGATGAAATGTTTATGTCTGTAAAATAAAGTATTTTTAATAAGTAAGTAAGCAAATTAAAACATAAAAGGCAAGCTTCAGCCAGGATGTTGGATGTAATGTATTGTACTTTTAATTAAATTAACTTCATACTTTTATAGCCACCTACATATATAACAAAGTTCTATGACAAAATATTACACTTTACCAAAATAGCATCCCTAGGGTTTCTTATGAGTAGGATTGCCGATTTAAATTTATCAGACTCTAAAGGAGGAGCCTCGTGTGTCTTAACAACGAGTACGGATCCATCAGTAACGTTCTCAGCAGGAAATCCATGCATTCGTAGACCATAGTCCATGTATATAGAACCAGTTACTACACCTATAAGATATTATTGATATTGAAGGAATGATTCAGATAATTAATTGTGTGTTGTTATGTACTACCTGTTGCTTGTTGTAAAAGGTATCTTAACCACGTATTGCCGCTCCCTGGATATGAAACTAAAGCAACTACGTTTGGAGACGGCGGTGAACGCCAACGCAAATTCTTACACCAATTAATCCTCGCTTCCCGCAAACCAAAGTGATTTATTATATTATTACCATAATAACCTCTCGATCCATTGAGCGGTCGTAACATAAACACTATTAACGAGAAGTATACTAGTACCACTAACATAGCAATAAGAAGTAAGGGTCTTCTGGACATGGTTCAGGTCTCTTAATATTTTTTACTTTATGTTTAATATATATATGTCATCATTTATATAAATTAGCATTGCCGAGGTTTGACACAGATAAAGCCCAAGAATTTGTTCATGATCATTTAGTTCTTCAACTTGCGTGATTTAGACGCTTCCTCTCGTTATAACTATTCATTTTATAGAAAAACTTCTTGGCGTAACCTTTTGTTTTAGTATTGATATAAAGTATCGACCTATGCTATAGGCTATGGTATGTGTCAACTTGTCATTATACTTTATTTGACATATAATTTCATCCAACGTGAAATTAAATAAAATAACAGTAATTAATTAACATGCTTTTAATATTAAATTTTGATAAAGCTTAACAAAATATATATTGCTATGTTGCAGTAAAATTTTTATTATTGGTGTATTCAGAAATCATAACAATATTAAAGACTACTTTTAAACCGTTATATGTATAGTAATACAGATTATATAATTTTGTTTTATTTATTAATATTTATTGTAAATAGTTGTACATTGATTTTTGGTCAATATAATGTTTTTGTATATAAAGCATATATGTCATTTATGTAAATGTATAGTTTTTTATATATTACTAATTTATTACCTATTTTTCTTCTTAAACATTTAATATTGCTTTTATTTAAAAACTTAGTGCTTAAAGCCATAAGTTATCACTTCTTTAGACTTAGTATTTTTTAAGTATTTCACAACAAACTAACAATATATAACTATTGAATAAAATATATAACCAGTTTAGAACAAAAAATAGTTAGAAAGTAACTCAGAAAGATATAAAAACTTATTTAGAAAATATTGTAATAGGAAATAAAACAAAACAAGCTTGAAGTCAATTTTGCAAATGAAAAAAATATACAGGTTTGAGAAAATAAATATTATTTCCTTAATCATGAGAAATTGGAAATTCGAATTTTCCTTAAAATGGTATGGCAGTTCTCAATGTTCCCCGTGCAGATTTCTAAATACATTTGAAGCGGTAGAACTTTGGGTGAATTTATTTGTAATAATATTTTTCTTGCTGTAATTAGATTTCCCCTCAGTATGTGACAAACTGCCGCCTTGGCCCATACTGAGACTGCTATCATGTCTCTCATCTGGTAAGGCAGGATCGACACAAGTTCGTGTATCATTGGTGGATGCAAGTGTTCTACAGCCTCTGTGATTTTGTCTAGATTGATCAAGGCCTCTGCTGCATAAATATGTGCCCAAGCTTTCTGACAGTTTGTGGCATCGGTTTGGTTCAAAAGTTCATTGGCACTCATGAGAGCTGACAGAGGATCTTGTAAATGAAGAAAAATATAACTTTGCAAGACTAGAATTGAGTTTTTCAGGTCGCATCTCTGTTTCCAATTGATAGGAGGTCCTGGAGGTGCTTGTATTAGTGTTGTGCTGGCTTCAGGCTGGGAATCTTTGTCGGGCAGCAGGGTTATTGCATTTCGTAAACATAAAGCTGCAAACTCTAGTGATAGCGACGGTATAGCAAATGATTCACCAGATGATGAATACTTGGCCTTATTTTCCTTTGATAACAAAATCCTTGTGTGTGGTCCGCTTCCTATCTTTTTAACAGTGAAGGGCTGAATTTCATCACTGCAACATTTCTTAACACAACATTCAGCTAGTCTCAACCAAATACGAGGGTTGTTGGGGTAATGCCGAGCTGCCTCAACCAAACATTCAAATGACCCTTCTGTATTATTTGCAGCTAGCAATGCCAGACCTAAGTTATAAACATAGAGTGGTCGATCTTTACATGCTATTAACATTTCACTGTCCTCATTCACCATGGCTCTGAAATGTTCTTTGACAGCATGCTGGAAGTACTTTGATGCTAAATATGGTTTCTTGATAGACAAATAAATAACACCCAGATTATTGTTGATAGCTGCCCATATCTCCTCTCCTTGAGTTTTGATGTCATATTTAAACTCTATAGTCTTGTACAATCCCAGGGTTTCTGCTGAGTCATTGACTTCCCCGTTAACATATTTCTGTTGCGCAACTATGAAAGCATTTTCAATGGAGTCAGGTTTAAGGTTTGTCTTCTGTCCCAGATATATTTGTGCACGAGCTTCTAGTCTTTCAAATATATCCTTCACATTATTATTAGTTTTCAAAGCTTCTCCGTGATGTTTTGCTACTTCTAGAGTCTTGTCATATGTGCGCCGGCACAGGGTGGCCTCCATTAACAATAATATAATTTGATGATGTAGCTTATTGTCCTTTATGTTCTTAGAAGTTAATAACTTCTCTAGAACAATAGTACATTGATAGAAATACCGTGAATGATATAGAAGAACAGCGTAATTGTATAATAAACAAGGCAAGCTGGTGTCAATTGTGTCTACTTCAGGGAAAGTAGTCCCTGTCAGTTTGGAGATCGTTTTCTTGAAAGTATTTATATCTTTCATGTCACTTTTAACAAATTCCACTACGGCTTTGTTATGTTGTACTCTCTTCAGTAAGATACTTTTGTGGCTGACATAACTTTCCAATTCGTTCAAATTCTGTAACGCAGCCTCGTAGTCCTTTTTCAAGAAATTCTGATGTGCTAGGATCGCTGGATCGTCCTTGATATTTGACATAATGTTAAACAAAGATGTAGGCCACAGTTATTTATGTAAAAAGGTAAATGAATTTAGTGATAATTGTTTATTAAATGATTTACTTGGTTATAAGTTATTTTAAAATTAAAATGTCAATGTCAAAGTCAAAAATTTATGTCGTATTTCGTAGACTCTTGTTAGTTTTACACAAATGAAAAACGATAATCATTGTGATATAAAAATTTTATTCTACCCTTAAATAAAATATATTTATTTAGTAATAAAATACCATAATGTAATTACTTTTGGTTTACATATCGATTCAACACTAATTTAAAAGTAATGAACAGTACAATGCATATCCAGGTTACAAAATTAAATCTTTTATTAGATACATTGAAAACAAATCTATTTATAAATACAATATCTTTAATTATTTGTTTAAGCTAAAATAAAAGTCCCCTAAATAAAATTTTATTTACAAATAATCTTCTTGATTCAGGATTTCAATTGTTGTAATCGAATGAGGATTTAATTCCAATATTGTTCGTCGTTTTCCAATTTTTAGAGAAATTGTAATAGCGCCTTCTCTGTGAAAAAACAATTATTAAATAACACAAATACAGAAATATGCAGTTTTGAAATTATAATTCTTATATTTGTAATTAGGAGTTTCGTAGATATAAAAAGACTTTGGCAGGTTACGTCACCCAGCCTGTATAGTTTGAATTTATATTTTATTTTCTAGATTTTTTTTCACTATACATATTGCTGTTTAGGATAAAAAAAATGCATTATTACAATAATTTCTGAATTTTTATTATTTCTCAAAAAATTATTGTTCATAGACAATACTTTTATTTCGTATCACTTTGTTGTAATTGAAAGTGCTGTAGCTAATGATATTTGTAAGCTAAGGAACTAATAAAAAATAACTAAATTGTGTCTTAAGCTGTTTGCAATAACATATCTTTTTCGAATATTTCACCAAAATTGGTATTACATTTTCTATTTCAAAAGATATATATATCTAAAGTTTGTTTGAGGTGTTTTGTTGTGATAACCGAAAAATATTTTACCTTTTTAATTTAGAATCCGATTCTAAGAAATAAATTAAATGTTATTGAATATTTAAATTATTACAAATACTTACTCGTTATGAAGTACAATAACGATTGTTTCTCTCGGTGTTACGAAGGCCACATGGTTTAAAGGCAATTTAAACGTTGATTCTTTTCCAACAATCTTTATTCTTCTGGAACCACGAGGAATAAACTTTGAAAAATGTCCCATCGCGTAGAACATGGGCTGTTTAATGAATTCATCATTTGTTTTGTTAACAATGATAGCGGCATCAGCGAAGTTATTCGCCCAGTTTGGTCCGCCGCGAGGGTCGAGACACAGATTCCAATCAATCCATCCAGTTAAGTTATAATTTAAATCCTGAAATAGATCTCAATTGATATATTTTCGAATGTTATGTAAACTAAATTCAGACAGATACTAAGATAATTAATTTTAATTCTATAGCTGTATACAAAAGGTTATATTTTTTCTAATGAGGCAGATTTGGATAGATAAACATACTTTCTACTAAGTCTTAATGGATAAACAAATTGTGAAATACTAAGTTAAGACGTTTTATAGTTGGTCTATTCTCTCACCTCTATAATATCTGTTATATATGACTCGGCTCGATGCCAGGAACCTAATAATACTCTGTGCCTTTGTCTGTGCTGACTACCTGAAAATATTATAATCAATTAGTATATCCTATATATGTTTATGTATATATAATTTATTGATTGCAATATATTGATTTCACAAGGGTTAAACAGTTAATTTATTTATTTATATACTCTTTATTGCACACTGTAGGGTGCTGACGCGACGTGACCCCGAATCATGTACGTGTAAGATTTGCTGACGCGAACTAGTGAACTAAATAGAAGTGAAATAAATATGGCGAATTAAAGTAATAAAAT
>DVQO01000297.1:0-20163 GCA_018231785.1 Danaus gilippus
TGTAGTCTTAGGTATAGGTTATAAGTTTTAATATGTAATTCTTATTATAATATACGTATAAGCAAGTTTCATACTTTTCCTGGAACCTCCTGTTGCCACCCTACACAATTACATTACATTATGCTCAATATATTATAGTCACCTTATTAGGTATGGGTCTGTCCTGGTTGCAGGCCTGCACGAAGGCGGCCAGCAGTCGTTCGTCCTCAGCGGACCTCCAGCCGAGCCAGCCGACCTCCGGCTGACTGGACCTCGCTATGATACCTCCCGACACACGGTGACGCCACACCACGGCCGGGATACGACGCATGGCGCGGAAACTATATGCACGAACATTTATAATATGAATAATATAGAACTAATAGAGGACTCGGCTTTATAAAAAGAATAGACTCATTCAAAAAACTAATTATTTTATTAATTAGGGGGTCGGCATGTTGTTAGAAAGAATAGGAGATGATTTGACATTTATATATGTCTGGAATTTAATGTGAAAGACGTGCGAGGTCTAAATCAGAAATATATGTAACATTCCACGGTTAGGTATAACAGTACGTCCTATAACTGATCGGTGGATTTATATATATTACTACATTACTGATATAACAAACGAGAGTAAGAAAAAATTTATAGATTACAATTAATTGAAAATACCCAAATTAGAGTCACTAATCAGAACAATCGTTTATACTGTACGATGTATCAAAAGAGTATATAATGTATAGTTACCGTGCTACGGACTCCAGATCATCGTCTCCCACAGCGGCGGGCACCACCAACAGGGGAGGGTAGGAGCCGCACAGCTTGTACTCCACGTTAGCGGCCGACACGCGCCACGCACCCTTCATCGTGAAGCCGAGTCTGTCCAACTGAATAATCACTTATTAGAACTCCAAGCAAAATTTCAAAGGACGGAAGAAAAAGTTCAGACGGAAGGATAAACATTAATGGACGATTCTTTATGGTATGATTATTTAGTAACAAGTTAATGACCTCCACTAAATAATATAACAGCCCGAAAGAGGTGACAAATATGTATGTGGCTTACATTATTAGTTTTTGTACATATGTATGTGTATTAGGACTGAAGACTGTCTGTAAAAAGACAAGTTTTCGTAATTGTTATTAGCATCAGATGTCAATCATGACCCGATTTTGTTGTATATTCTGATCTTCTACTTCATTTTCTTTTCGATAGTTGATTGTAGTGTAAGAGCCTACCTCAGGTTTGAACCAGTGTCTCTGAGGCGGCTGGGAGGCTCTCATGAGCGCTCTGTGGACGGAGTTGTTGGGTTGTTCCTTTGCCCAGGCTGCGTAGGCCGCGGCGAACGTCTCCTGTAACGTACTGACTGGCACCAGCGCCGTGTTCAACCTCCTCCACCACTCCACACACTGCTCGCCAGTATTGAACGAACATCTGGATCACGAACGATCATTATACATACAGATTGTTCTGTAGACATACAACGAAAACCTAAAACATCTTTAAATAAATGTTAGTAGAACATTGATTTACAACAGTATCAGATACTGTGTGAGAGTTTCGGTAAATATTTACGACATTATGTCATCGTGTATGCCGAGGTTTAGTACACATGCAACAAACCACTTAACATTTATTAAGACGTAAAACAAAATGCAATAATACATTGTTTACGGATCGCTATCATTGTGACATGAAAGTTTCGACTTGTTGTATTTGAGCAATGTGTCATCAACTTTATAATTGATTTAGCAAATAAATAGCCTAGTTTTGTTACTCTACACACAAAAATAATCTATTAAATGTATATTATGATAAACTATAAAAACCCGATAGATTTTTTATTATATTCAATAATTATTTCTACATATAAATGATGACAGAAATAAAAATCTGTTATCAGTTTATGAGGAAACAAAGCGCAACGTATCCGTGCTGTTCAAAGTCAATTTATTACATCGCGATGTATAAAAAGAATCAGTTTCTTTATTCATTTATCAGACACTAACACCAATATGTTAGGAAACTTTTCCAACGTCATTATTACCTTACACACGAGTAGTAACAGCTGGCAGAAAGAACAATAACGTACATATAGTATCTACTGATTTGTTACTATTATAGCAAGAAATTGTTAAACATTTCTTTACGACACATTGTACTGCAACATTTAAGAATGAATGAATGGAATTTATTTAAACATAACTCGTAAATGTTACTACTTCACAAACAATGAAGCAATACCAAATTTTCTAACATTTTTATCACATTATTATTTACTAACTTGAGTTGTCGTCCGTGCTTGCAGAGTATTATGAGACATAGCAGGTCCCTGATCTCCAGAGCCTCGATCAGTCTAAGAGGCACGGAGGAGCCGAGGCTGCCGGTGCGTCTCCGAGGTTGGAGGTGAAGACGGTAGTTGGACATGGCGATAGTCCCGCCATCTGACGTACGGCCGATAAACTGAAGGGTTTAGAGAGGTTCAATGAGACGAGATGCTGGTTCATAGTATTACACGAAATCTAAACTGTAGCTGTTCCGTTTAAACTTCCAAGATTACACCGAATGTATGTTAATTACAAAGATTATGTAAATATAGCGTCGGTTAGGGACGCAGAGTATGTAACCTACTTATATAAACGCTGTACCTACATGAAACAGGAATTTAGACTAGAACTAATGAATAACGTTTATTTTATATGTAGGTTAGAGTGTTATTATGTTTTTTCAGGTTATAGAAAAACAGAAAAAAGAAATAGTTATTATAGACTCAGCTTGTGTTGTCATGAATTTTATCAAAGACAAATACCATGACACTGTTTGCTTGTTTCTTTCTATATATAATAATATGTATAATATGTATAAGTGGGTCACGTCTTAACAGCTGCGCTATAACATATTAGTGTGACGACATAAGACGCTATCATTCCACGTAGGAGCTGTAGGTACTGGCACCGACTCACCGAGTCATACTGATTGATCGAATGATTGTTGATTGCAGACAGGAGTGCAAAAGGTTAAATATATAATACAATATCAAGCATCTGATTCATATAAGGGAGATTAAAGTGCATTTAATTGATGACATAAAAACCTTTTAAAATTTGCCATGATCGGTATTGTAACAGTACAGTAAAGATTATTTTCAAAGTGATACTCAAATTCGTAACCTAGTAAAAGATAGTTATTAATATATAATGTTGTCATGTACCTGTACAAACTCCCCACATATGGTAGCGAAGCCAGCCTCGAGGCCCGGCTCGTCTAGATGAGGCCTGGTCCTCGGGTAGAGGTCCGAGGCCCGGACCCGGTGCGGCGGAGGCTCCGGCTGGGGAGGGGCGCGGTAACGATCACGCTCACTCATGGCGCTGGAGGACGCCGACTATACACACAAGAAGAGAATCCATCAGGTGCATACATAGAGACAAATAGGACAGTAGACATGTAGTAGTTTATGAAGACGTGAAGCATTATACCTTGTATGGTAAGGTAATAAATGAATCACATATAACATGCTCATAGAACAGTATTCTGTCAGTATATTAATGAAGATGTGACATTCAGCCTAGAATAACTTGATTTAATCGGAATCGATTTTCGTCTCGTCTATTTTCATATTGACAATTATTCAGGTTTATTTACGCGACAACTTCGTAGTTATCAGAAATTTAAAACACAGATATAAATGAACACACTCTGACCCGGCCTGTGTAGTTAGTACTTTTAGCATTCACTTAGCAGTTAGTTAGTAATGTGGTGAGCTCTATTTAACTCGTTAAGTTTTTGCTATTAAGTAATTCAGACAGTATCTTATTTCATCTTCCCCTTTGAATCATTAAGGATTAATAAAAAGGTCAACGTGAATTTTGACTTTGAGAAGAGAGTATGAATAATATATAGATTTATTGATAATCAAAATAAATGGGTGTTAGGAAAAGTATTCTTTTGCATCCAAGAGAACCATTTATCTATATTAAAATAAATCTTAGTTTAAGGTTTTCTTTATTAAAACTAAACTTATAAAATTATTTTATTTTATGAAATTATAAAATAATAGAAAAAATATAAAGTGAATCCTGTTAAATTTTCTTTAGTTTTCATAAGAACTTTGTCTCACAAATTTATGCACAAGTAATTTTTTAAATTCTTAACCATCAAAAATATATTTATGGGAAAACAAAAATTCCAGTCAACCTTTGCTTCTGACAACTTTTGAAAGTTTTTTAAAATGTTAAAGCTTCATCTATTTTATCCAGCTTTGTTAAGAATGGCTTCACAAAGTCTATTTTATTTGTAAAGGTAACATTTATATAGGTATTTACATTCTCAGCATTAAGTTTATATTTAACGTTTAAGTTGTCATTTATCTTAGTAGCATTCATTTATAACCATTGAATGCATTGTTGATCGTCCGCTCTTCTGTCCCATAAACAGAAATAACACAGATATTTTTGGATATTGGATTGTACGTGGTAGAGCCTAGTTGAGGCCTAGTATCTGCTGCTCGAACATGAGCTGGCTCGACCAGAGAAGTACTAGCCTCTCCTAGAAGGACGCCGTGAGGTACCTACTCTGTTAAGACTAGTTTCGTCCGATGAGCGAGAGAGCCGCTTGCCCTTTCCCTTTTCACACTCTTTCCTTTCTTAGGTTGTGATGTGTATCTTCTATCCTACATCAGCTTAAGTCTGTTGAGTGTGTTGAGGACTGTGTTTCATACTCAAGGGGTCCAGGGAGACACAGTCCGTTTGAACCAATGGTCCGATTGGGGGCCTTATCATACCCCATGTCAGTGACACACAAAACTCACATCTCAGTTAAGACCAAGGGAACAGCTCTCTGACAGGATGGTCATTAGACAATCAGCAATCTTTCCTTCGCCTCAAGGTCGGCAACACATCTGGAACACCATGATGCTGATGTCCATGGGGTACGGTAAAAAATTCACTCTGTAGTCCCAATGAGAAGCCTACTAATTAAAAATTTTCAATGAAATGTTAACTAAAATTGTTATATTTCAATTTGTTTATTTAGAAAAAAAAATCCACTTTAAAGGATAAAAAAATGTATTGTCTTATTATCAACAACAGCAAGCTTTTACAAAAATATTTATGTAAAGAATGTAAAGAACCCTAAATAAATTTTAGGACCAAGACATTTGTTTTTTATGTATAGTTGTTTAAAATAAAATTTAATCTTTGGTTCCAAAATAACGGAATACCTATATAGTTGTCGCTTGAACTCAAACGAGAACATAGATCCTGTTTAGAGTGTGTTAGAAAGTTGGTGCTGTACTATACTCAGTTTCGTTCATTCGTGTGCCTTAAATGAGCTGAAGCGACCTATGACCTTGGACGAAAACATAATGGTAACGATCCTTTAGGTAATGTAACGTATCCTTTGGCTCACCCTCATCGAGTTTACGCACAATTGGTACTTAACTTTAACGTCGGCGTAAAATCATCGGTGTAGGCTGTAGGCGTGTTGGAACACGTTCAGCTTTCTCTTTTGCGTCAGCCAGTTAAGTTTATGTAAGGATGTTAACTATGAGTTACAGTTGTTCTTACTAGCGAACAACAAGCAGTCATGGAGAATTTCTACATTTAATAGCCAAACTGTCATAAATACTTTAAATTCTTCCGATCCGCTGCAATCCTGCTGAGGTGTTTTTCACAAGGCAGGTTGTTGCAGATTTGACTTATATTACAAAACGTGGTCTATAGGTTTCATTAACTAGGTTTCGTTAACTTTTTGATGAGACTGTTCTGTTGGCCAAATAACAACCAACCCAAATACTGATTGAAGTCTTGTAACTAGATACTGTTAGCGTCTACGAATTAAAAAATACTACGAGAATTTAAAAAATCTTTTTGATAAGTCTAGATCTTAAATAAATGTATAACAAGTAAGATGCTGACAATATCTATGGTATAGTCGGTTAGACTTAAGCTGAGCTTTGCATTTGTGTGAGTGAAAGGAAAAGTAGAGTTAGACAAAAAACTTTAAGAATTCAATTTTATTAGATTTTAAATAGATACAAAATATAAGTGCTATAAAGTAAGCAAAACTTGTAAAAGGCCAGATGGAAATATGATGAATATTATGGAAAAAAATTATCAATTAATAAAATTTTTGAAAAACTATACAAATTCTTATTCACTTGACATTGCGTTTTCAATATTTCATTTTGCTATCAGTACAAAGGGTGAAGTGAGGAAGGTACGGGGCGCAGTAAAAGCAGAATAAACCGGTTCAAAACTAGAAAAGACGTTGCATTCAAAAATTTGATATCTCACCTGCACTATCCGTGTACACTCACAAAAATGCTAAGCTCAGCTTAAATCAAACGCACTATAGCTTCCTTTTCTAATATTTAACGATACTCTTTATTTTCCAAGTTTCCTAATAGTATATTTTAATGAAAATCTAACTCCATGGTACTAGTAGCCTTTCAAACTATGTATAGATATATAAAACCTAATATTTCCATTTAATTTCGTAGTATAATGTGATCGATGATTTATGAATAAAAATGTGTCTACTATTATTTAGTTTGACTGCAAACTTTGGGTAAGCACATCGATTATGGTAAAACAATTACTCCACTCTAATAATTCATATCACTGATAGGGTTTGCTTTGAACAATCGAATCGTTTAAATATTAGCATTAAAGTGCTCTGCAGTCTAGAACGTGACGCAGCATCCTGGAACGTTACTAAAACGTTCTCTATCAACTGTACCTAATGGAAGACAAAAACGCAAATAAAATTCAAATCTACATTGTACAGATAGGTGTTAATATTATGTTTATATAAATATGATGTTTGTGTCATGTCTGACACAATATACTCGTTTGGAACACGTTCTCACACACGTATTTATAATACATAAAACATGTTTACATAATATGAAACATAATGCTCGGATCATTATAACCGCCTGCATCCTACTCGTAAAAATCAACAACTTTTTATTTGATGGTCAGCGTGTTTGTTTATCATTTGAGACAATTTAAGAAACATAGATGTGTGTTGCACGTCTCAAACAAAATATGTCTTAGTTTCTTCTGGTTCAAATTACAAGTTATAGTTTATACTTACCTTTGCTTATTACACACATAATTATGTTAGAACTTTGTTCGTAAACAAGGTAATTTCATTAAAAGAACAAATTATTTCCTAGTTACTATAAAAATAGTTCAATGAAACTATAAGTGTATAGTGTATTATTTTTATCCAAATTGAAGAATAAAATGAAATTAATATAATCAGGAGGTTTACAAATATATTATTTGAATGATATTTCAAAAGAATCAACAAAAAGTCTCTCACATATGTATCATCTTATGACTGTTATCTGAACGTGTGTATACATATGTATGTACATATATTCCTAATAAACCTTGAACATAATATTAAGTATGGTTATCTGATTCAGATTCGTATTATTTTATCTATTTCACGTATATTTTTATTATATCTTGTTGGTCGTGTCTGTCTGTGTGACCTTAAACTTTATCGATAGTTATTATTGATTGGACGAGAACTTGTGCACGTTGCGTCCCATTATATACACACAGAGAGGATGCCATTTACATATATATATTAAGACATTCGTATTAAATTTATTGATGACAACATCGAATAATATATAGAGTGTAGCATGACATACGTTGAAAATGGTCGACAACATTTAATACTAAGGAGTCTTCTTCTACCTGGCAATTTTACAGTTTTAGCCAGGGTCTGACTTACATGTGGTTAATAGTTTTGGCTATTTGTTTTTACGACCGGCCGCCTGCCTGACATCAAACCTTTTTGGGAATCAGCATTAATCAGTGATGTCTAAATACTCTTGGAAAGTACATGACTCGGAAAAATCACATTAGTACTTGCCCCGGCCAGGATCGAACCCACGCCCTCTTGCATAAGAGGCGGGCCTCTTAACCACTAGGCCACCACTGACTTATTTAATACTAAGAAGTATTAAGAGAAATTGAATAATAATTGTTGGTGTACATTATCAGAATTGTCATTTTAAGATAAAATATCTAACAAAGATGGGATGAGAACACATATTCATATTATACATGAATACAATATCGTATAAATATAATTCAAATAGCATCCGATATATATTGTAATTTTCAGCAGTAGAGTTTTCAATAAAATATTATTTCCTCTTATGCAGATTAAATTCCTAGGAAGGAGCAATATTACGTGAACAGCATTCGAAACGCTGAATATTTATATAATTAAAATAGCATGTTACACAGAATTCCACTGTATAGTATAAGGGTACTGCACGGAGTGAAATTCACGAGAAAAGCTTTTGGAATCATTATTAAATACGGAAAACAGTTCACTTAAAATGTTTGTTCGTTCTTATAAAGAATGTATGTAATATTACAAAATGTTAGTATTTTATATAATATGTATTATTATAATATTATTACGCTCTCTTTCCGACTATAACTGGAAGGTGTACACTGTGCATGTGCAGTAATATTATTTTGGTTCAGTGCACAGAGACGCTTGCTCCATTTGTCAGGATCGCGTGGGCAATATTTTATTTTAAACCGGCCTCAAGACGCCGTTTCGTTATTGTACGGACTAAATCCAAAGTTCCTTCGTGTCGTTATGATTGCTACATTCAATACTATTATTATGAGAGGATTACAGTACACTAAAACATATAGGCATTCTTTAATAACATGTTAAATAAACTGTCTGATGTGTTTTAACAATGATTATTGTTCAAACGTCTCATGTTAGTCTTGTCGTACATTTAATGTATATTAATTTAATGTGAGTTTCAGTGAAATGTCCAAACAAAGATATTTCAGTGATCTCTTGATGTCATCCCGGATGTTTCACAGAGTCATTGATGGGAACAAAGAACACAAACATGACGTTACAAACAATTTATTATTATGACTCCAGTTTCAATAAGATCGAGCCGAATCTTGTATTTATATATAGGTACATACATTGTAAATTATAATTTATTGTTTATTCATATTATGAATTTCAGGACAAGGTTGGAACAATACTGCAAAAGTATTTCTTTTCCATTGCCATTTACATAAATATGGATTACGTTTTTGATACATATGTATATTTTTTTAATCCCAACCCATTTCCCTACTTTACTGATTATTCGATGAAACAAAATGGATAAACGTTCAATATAAAATGATTATTACTTTAATATAGGTACTTATTATACACCTTCACTGGCACAAGCGGAAAACCTTTGGGGATTCCTTGTTCCAGCTGCGTATTTATTAATATGCACAATTTATTTAGTTATATCTCAGTATTGCAACTTGGCACTACTAAATCTTTTGTTACTGAGAATTCAGCAAGTCACTGTGTTCTTAACTAAATCAATACTATGAGGCTTACGGTTTAAACTTTATACGGTTCAAAGGTTATGTGTGCACATATCTTTGTAATAACACGTATAAAAAAATCCACAGGAGACATAATCTCAATGCCAGCGTATAAAGTGTTCGTGTAAGTGAAAGAAATGTCCAATCTATTTATAAACTGCAGTGTTTCCAGTTCAATTGGCCTGACATTCCGATGTGATGACGTCAGCCACCGCCGGCCGACCGCAGCCTGGCGCCGCTAACACAGCATAACACATTACAAGTGAAGATAGCGACATATCAGGACATGTCCGGCTCTGGTAATATAGAAGATGTTCATACTGAACGAGGACACGACTCACGAGTCACAACTATCTACTACAACATGAAATCATTTTATTCATGATCCATTCAACTCTAGCTATCAACCTCCGTCGTTGTGATCTCAGGAGACTTTGTGTTTCCGATGCGACCTTCAATCACATCGTGTACAACACCGACTGGTCGCCTTCAATGTTCTAAATAAAGATTGTTTGTGTCTGTCTCTACAGACTAACTCAAGAATAGACTTTCCTTTACTTAAACTACCTTTACCAGTTATCAAGGAGGATTCTATGCTTCACTATTTATAATTACCTTATATAGTAGGTATACAAATGAACGTCACCCTTCACAAACGACTCAGTACCTACTCGTGACAGACGAACAACAAAAACAAGCAAGCCAACACAACACGGTATTTTTTTAACGAGACAGAGTTTTGAAGATTGGACGCGTAATAGTTAAAAATATAGTTCATTCAACCCGCTTCCTATTAGGTAACATTAAAAAACTCGTACCCACACCGAGAATTGTCGTTAGGAATAAAATACGATATGCTAATGAACTATGAGACTTGGCACGTATTATTTAAGGTCCGTTTTAGAACAAACAGTTGTTGGTGAGTATTACGTATTCTACGATCACTCGTTGTTGTGTCGGCGGATTGATAAATACAAATTATAAAAGTTAAGAAGGAAGGCATTAACTTTAATAAAAAAAAAGGAACAAGTAAAAAATGCAGGACTTGTCTGTTAGAGGTTGATGTTTGAACAATACCTATCCTAGTAGGATATGGAGATGAAATATTTGTAGGGAAACGAGACACAAAACAATATACTAAAATTTAAAGAAAAGGAGTAACAAATAATAATAATAGTGATGAAGTTTGACATTGAAACTCACTGAGCATGTTAACAGTGATTCCATTAGTTTAGGAATTCATAAAAACGAAGGTACTAAAAGAATTATATACGGAACACTTGCTAAACAATCTGTCAGATTCAATATAATTTCTTTGTGAGGAATGTAAAGATGCAGCAGAGACATTATAGGCATACGGAGGTGGTACAAAGAAACTGAATACTGCATTGAGTGTTGTAGCAAAGAATTCTTGTTGAGTAGACAAGGTCACTGCTAAAGGAAACAAACAATTTATTATTAACCTCATACGAATAACCTCTATTATATATTACTTTTGATTTATAATTTAAAGAACACAACTTAGCAATAATATGATGATGTTAATGACTTGGATTGCAATAAGACTAAGTACCGCAGAAGACAACGAGACATCAGGAAGGTGTACCATTAGTACCAATAAACTAGCTAAACAAGAGATAAAAGAGAGAATTTTAATTATTTATTTAAGTTTTAGTCTTCATATAATTATATGATCCTTTCACTGATTCGTCAATAATTTTATAATACATTATATATACATTTAAAAATAAATATTGTGAACAATGTAGATGTATTAAGTACTACATCAATGATACTGGAGGCAGCTAATAAATTAATATGGATTTCATTCAGCTAACTTCCTTTTAAATTGAACTAAAAAAATATATTTGTGTTCCGTATGAATGCTCTATTATAGGTATATAAAGATATGTGAATTTATACACAAATATTCTGACTCACAAATAAAAGACACTATAAGAAATGTTGTCATTGAATGACGCCAGACGCGATGAGTCATCAAGAGACCCTTCATCAATGAACAAGGATCACAAAGACATTCACGTTGTATCCCACAAGTCTTTATTGTATAGTAAACTCAGTTTGAACTTTCAACTAGACCCATACACACTTCATGTTGTATATTAAATGACCATCTGTCTTACATTTAATTAGACATCAAAGTAGTCAAAAACTATTAAAAGCCATAAAGAAAATAAGCATTGATGTCATGAAAAAAAAAAACAATGAAATCGTACAGTCATATGAGCTGTAATCGTTATTAAGCTGTAAGCCAACCCCTGACATTCATCTCAATTGCTCTTGATGTGCTTTAACAACAATAATATTGTCCTTCGGTACGAATTGGACTCGAGTGACGTCTGGCTTATACATATGTATAGAAAGAAAAACACTCCACCTACCCTGCCATAACAAGAGAAATAATTCATAACAGAAATGGAAATTTAACTCAAATTGAAACAAAAGCTAAACTTGCTTATGGTGTGACCCATGTATTGTTACTTCCTGGCTCTGTTTCATCATCAGGTGTGTGTTGGTCATCGACCTTCGATCTTTACCTGTTTGTAGTCAGGCGAGGGCGGGCGAGGGTACTTGGAGGCGAGGCGGGCACCTGCGCCACAACCCTGCGCTGCCGGGGCCTCATCCTCTGGATAGTACAGATGTACGAAATCCTCGGTGTCCAGAAATGTATTGATCAGCATACTCCGGTTATCACTTAACTAACTTCTAACCGAATCAGACTTGTCACTATATACTATATACGAACGACTCACTAACTAACTAACTAACTAAGGAAGCACGTTAGCAACAACAGCAGTCTGTAACATTCCATCTTCGTGTCTATATTTATATAGGTACATCATAACTTATTTATTCACTACACATTAAACACATTTGCACCTTAATTTATACATATACATATGTATATATCACTAAGTACTTCTGAAACAATACACGAACCGGTTAATAGGTTGTTGATAGCTCTTATTGTCGATTGTATGACCGTTCATACACAGCTAACCATTCCTCTTTGTTTTTGTTCGATGATATCGATCTCAATGTACCAGCGGACAGACGATTACCAAAAACACTGAATACAAATCTCTCCTACTTTAACAAGTGTTTTATTTTGTATATAACATAATTGTTAATTAATTGAAGACTAATTAAACGTATATTATTATAAGGGTATGTAATCGTTATCAAATACAATAGTCAGTCACGAGGTCGGCGTCCTCTGACCAGCTTCAATGACTCAGATATGATATGACGTGATGTACAGACATACAAGGCAGCTTCCTCGAGGGGAGAAAATCATTTATTCATATTTGTTTTTACTATGGAAGCAGCCAAACGTCACTGGCTTAAAGATTACCATAGGGATATATAAATAATGATAGTAAATTCTTAGGTATTACCAAATGACGTCAGATTTTGGGACCAACTTTCACTTAAAACATACCATGTTTTTAACTAATGTGATAACTGTCACTAATACCATGTTTACATAAAACGATAATATATTTAATTACTTTGTTAACTTTAAATAATTTCCTAGTACATAGTATATATTCAAGTTAATATAACCGAGTGTAACGTCCACGGTCTTAAACGGATACTTGTTCCACATTAGAGGCGGCTCTATCTCGAGGAATGCGGTGACACCCACCCTTGTACTCAGAGAGATTTCATTCAATTTCACCCCCATCATAAGTATCTGTACATTTTTTTACCTTGAGCTATAAATTCCACGTAAAGAGAACACAGTCGGTAATCTTTCTCATAACGAAGAATTATAAATAGTGAATTATTTATTGAAGAAAATATGCAGAACGATTCATAACATAAGTTAAGGTGGAACAAAATGATGTAATTCCAATTGAAACATACGTGGCTATATGTACTATGTTTAGTTGTATGTTTATATATTTGGTGTATGTGAAGGTCGTGTAAGGTTGTATGCTCGTTGTTTTTTCTCATTCAATCCGACACATAGCAGATAACACCGTGTATAAATAAACAGCTAATCGCATGCAAAATAATTATAATGATAAAAACTGACGCCAATAATAACACATCAAATCATACATTAAATGCGGAGTTATTTTCTCGTATAAAAACTCATGTAGCCGTATGTGTGTGTGTGTGTGTTTGTTTGTATTACACACACACACACACACACATCGATGCCGTGGCCGCCATTCACCATTCTCATATTACTGTCAGCGACATTCCTTTACACCACGGCTACATGAAATTAACACTTCGCTCAAAAAACAATATATCATATAGAGGTATAGAGGTTGTCATTTCAACCGTTGGACTTTCGCGCGGCTCAGTGTCAGCGGTCATCGGCCATGCGATACATACGACGGACCAGTCTCAGATGAGCTTCATCAAGTATACATACACCACACGCGACGTCCGTTTGAAAGTATTCGAAGCATTGAGAAAGGGTGTCAAGGTCAACTTTCGGTGATAACACAACTAAAGAACTTGATGGAGCAGCTCTCAGAGACTGTTCCTATGAACATAATATTCGCTATATATATTTCGCAAGAGCAGATAGTAAAGACAAGATCGCATCAGCATCAACACACTTGAAAGAAATCACTGTCCCTTATCATCACTATTGTACATACTCAAGAATATTTTGTAATACAATTTCACTGATTCAATTGTTAAAATATTTTTGTCATAATAAGAAAAAGTACAAAGTGCTTTTCCGATTTATTAAGGGCATCAATAATTTCTTTCAAAGTTTTCGCACTTATATATTGACTATACCTAACAATATAATAAAAATTAAGGATTCTGTTTCTTTAACTACTGAGCCTAATTGAAATCATAAAAAGCATAAAAATCTAAAGATACATAGCAACTACAAGTATAAAATGCAAATTATAAAATCAACATTAATTATGACGTGGTGTTTATCAAAACCTTACCGGCTCTGGCAAGATATTCATATGAGAAGGTCGGAAAGTTGTATTGGAAATAATTGACCTTGTTGGGTATATCAATAAATATAAACATAAGCAACAAAAAAAAAACCAACACTATAGTAATAAAAAATGGGAAAACTGTAAGTACCAGTGTAAAGAAGACTTTCGAACAGTAGGTACGGGGGTCAGCTTAGACTAGCTATAAAAACAATCCGACACACGGAACAATGTTCCTCTAGTATGATCACAACGGGAAAACCTGATTTAACTCAGACTATGAACAAAGCTATGTATCATATAATTAATACATGCGTGTATGTACAGCAATAGTATTTGGACTTTGACAATGCCTCAAACATACATGTCCTATTAATGTTATAATTGCGAAAGTTTGTGAGTGTGTGTGTATGTTTGTTACTTCTTCACGCTCAAACGGCTGAACCGGTTTTGATAAAATTTTATATACAGGAAGCTGACGTCCAGGAATAACATACAGGCTACTTTACATCCCGGAAATCCTGAAAATCGGCGGGTGACACCGCGGGGCGCAGCTAGTATATATATGTATATATAATAATATATATAGTAGTTCTACAATTGACCGTTAATATAAATGCTCTCAACTGTGCCGCTAATACGGAAATAACACACATTCTCTGTCTACAAGGTCGTCGACGTGAGACCGTCTCGAAGAAATGAAACTGCACTAGCGTACAAATATATCAATGTAAATAATTACACATACAACAAATAATAAAACAAAGCCTTTATAATACTGTTAAATATATATATTCAAGGAAGTTTTAAAGTATTTTGGCATGGATCCACAAACGAATATAACACTCCTGCATTTAATGTTCTAGATAACAAAACAAACGGTTACTGTTTAATTCACAACAAAAATATTTGTACACGTGACCCGAATTAAATATCGATAATAAATAATACGGCGCTATCATACTTAATGCCAACAGAAAATTTTATTGGTTGGGGGCAAAGATATTAACTATCTAAATTTGACATGTATGTATGTATGTAACGCTTATCTATATAGGACTTGGATTTAACTTCCAAAAGCTGATAAATCGTGAACGTGAACGTTACTGATAATGTCCATCAATAACAACACATTTCTTTAGATGCTTGCTTGTATTAATGAGCGTGGTGTGTGATCATTATCAGTACATATGTAACGATTTACATGCTAACGACTTTTCTCTATGACAGCTGTATCCCGTGAACCTGCGCAATACTCATCAGATACACGTGGAAAGACGGCACACAGAGCAAGTATAATGACACATTAACATAGTAAAAAAAATATAATAATCGCGACAAATATTCAGCTATCTAGATTTCAATGAAGCTTCAAATTGATTTGTTTATCAAATGAATAGAATAGTAATTATAGTTATGAATGTAATGTTTCCCATGTAATCCTATCTAGCATACTGTAAAGTTCAAGTGTTACTACTATACTATACTATGGTGTACAGTGTACATGTACGTGTACGTGTACATGTATATAGCATGTATTTGGTGTGGCGTCGGGCATGCGCATCAGTCGCCACAATGCCACGTGGCAGTCTCCCGTTGCATAACCTTCCCTAATGCGCCAAGAATCTAAGTTCGTGTAATAAAGTTTACAGCCAAAAACAATTTTATGTCTTTTATAATATAAACTTCGTTTTAGACGTGGATTAAACTCTTCAATGCAACGGGCTCTAAGACAGTATTTTAACAATTGAAGTGACTAATTAATTTAGTATCATTTCTTAATTTTTTTTACTGCATATAAAACTAAGATATATAGTATAATATACTTATAAATAATTACAAAGTATCTCTAACTTCGTTTAAATGTATAGTTTGTAATTTTTTCTTCATTTTTATTTTTACACTATGTAATTGTAAATGATATAATAACTAGGTATATTCAATACAAATAAATGATATTTAATATATCCTAAAATCCGTCCAGATCTAGCCAAAGAGATATCGTCATTTGAACTATTAATATTACTTTAAATAGATAATTCTAGTCGAAGATATTTTACTCCACGTTTGTTACGGTTTTATTGATTTCTGTTTTCTAATTTGTCAAATAAGAAACTGAAAAGAAATATATTCCGGGTTGAAATATAATTTAGTTAGAGAGAAGCAGCACCGAAAATACGTAGTTTTAGAACGTTCAAATTTTTCTTATGAATGCAAACCGAACACAATATTCCTTCAATAGTCGATGCACCGGTCCGCTTTGAAATATCTATGTTTCTGTTACAATAGTAAATAAAGGAATGCAATTATTAAAAGCGATTCATTGAGTGGATCTGAGTGATTAACTAACGTCTTGGAGCCAGTGACCTCGGGCTGGATTGTACTTTGAACAAAGCAATGTTTCGCTTCAAGAATCACAATTTGTTGCAAAACCGATGGTCACTCTCACTCGTCTTTATTTTGAATTAATTTCGAACGGCGGCCGGTAAACACATACCACCAATTATTGTTCTACAGACCGGTATTATGTTGATAAACATTATATATTATACATGTGTGTCATACTTCATAACGATAATTATGCAACTGTTATACTTGTAAAACGAATTACAACAGCCCGCCATAATGTAACGTGGACGCCACGAGTGCGGCGACACTGTACCATATTTAAACAAACCGCTCACTCTACGACATACGTAATGGACGATCATATAAAATAATAATTATTATTAGTAATAGTATACAACATAAGACACTTGTATTTAGTGACGTATTCGATTCAGTCTGCCGCGGTAAAGTGATGAAGCCATGTGGCCACCACGTCGCGTCGCCCGCTCGGTTAGCCGTACAGCCATACTAGAGATTCCATTGCGGAACTTACAAATCTATCCCACTCCGGATGCGATTTACAATATAATCCATTTATACTTGTCGGAGACTTCGCAAAACCACAAATAACAGAAGTGAATGTTGACGAGGGCGCGGATGTTATATATATCCATATTATAACTATATAGTGAGTACAGCGTCGCAACAGACGTGCGACCGGCGCGCGCGACAGCTGCGGACCAACTGGAAATAGGCAGCGGCCGGAGGGCTGGGGAGAGACGGGGGGACGGGGTGTAGGCGCCGGCGGGCAGCAGGGGTGACGGAGAGGGGAGGGGGGTGCGAGGCGGCGGCGTCTAAGTTTTGCTTCATCATAGTACACGAAAACGACAGACTGATGATCGCTCATGGAGTATGGTGATACGTCAATGATTATTGTAAGAGAGCGAGTACGGCGTGTGTGAGAGAACACACCGCGGCCCGCCGCCCGCGGCCCGGGGCCCGGGGCCCGGGGGCAAAAACTATCGGGACATTCATATTAATTAATACTCACGTACACTCCATAGAGTGTAGACTGTAGAGCGCTTTGATACATTAATTAATATTTTAAATATTATTAATGAATATACAGTAAGTATCTTTTTAATATTAATATATTGTTTTGTTGCAAGACTAACCCTGTATCAAGGGATTTTTTAAAAAACCGCACCAGTTAAATACATACTATAATATTGAAATGAAGAAAAAGCTCTAAAAATATATGCATTTCTCTAATAAGAAATTTATATATACTTAATAAACAATTTGAGCACAAACGAAGCCGTTTGTAATGGACAGTTTATAATAGTGTTTAACGATTCAACAAGGACCCATACCTACTACATAGCGTGTACGAACTGAACGAGCGATAATGTATTGAGGGAAACACAAACGGTAGAGAAGGTAAATACAAAAATATAAAACGTTACAAAATATATGCACAGACAGAAACGGGATTCAACCAAGTGACGACGAGAGAACAGCTTCTAGAAGCTACTTTTATAATAACACTTTTATTGAGAACCTTAGAGTTCCTTACACTACGTACTGTGTACTCAGTAGTTTTTACTACTGTGTTCGTAGTGACGTAATCCAACAAGGACTACATCTTCCGCTGATTCGACTTGTATTAATGAAACGCTGCTTCGCTTCCGACTCCGAGGATAACAATATTATAGAAGCGAACGAGAAAATGCAATTTGTACGTACTTTATTATTATGGTACATTTTATTAATAATCTTTGTACAGTCGAGTTGAAAACATTTACATGCAAACAGAAGGTATGCTGCAAAAAATATGCAAACCAACATTTAATGTTTCTTTACAAAATAATAAGGAACGGTTGAATTCATATTATATGAAGTTGAAACTGAGAATAGTTTGTGGGAATCGAGACGTAGATTTGTGGTAGTTGACATGTTAAGACGCTTGATGTGCATCAGAAACGTTTCAGATCGCCTTAAATATACTCTGGATGCTAATTGGCCACATCTCTCCATGAGTATAGATCTCTCGTCAAACTAACTCAGCATTTCAAACTGTAAGACCTTCTGATGTTTCATTTCAGTTTGTGTACTCAATTAAATTTTCTTGTTCACACACACACACACACACACACACACACACACACACACACACACACATTTTACATGTAAATTACATAACAATAGTGAAAATGTATTAATTACATGGAAACGTTACCATTGTATTATGAATCCCAACTCTATAATATTTAACCATTAAATTTTTTTTACATGTAGGTATATATAATTCTAATAAACGTGCGTATGTCACTGAACTCCTAAATGTATAGATCGATTTTATTTTTTCATATTATGCATCTGGGAGTGGGCGACGCCCCAGACGGTTTAGATTCACAAACGAGACCGGCAGATGGCGCTGCAGAATGTATCTAGGTTACTTAAAAAGAAAAGGCTTTAACTTAAGTTAGTATATCTACCTATTGTTATAACACACTCAACACTTTTCTCTCTGAGCGCAAGTCTTACGTTCACGCGAGCGGAGTCGTGGTTAAAAACTAGTATGTTTATATATTTTGAGTGTTAACTTTCTTTGAAACACTTGTATGTGGGTCTTACATATATATACTAGTATATTTACCTGGCTCTACGTATCAATAATCATTATTTTTCGTCGCAACATTGAGTAGGTACATATATTTGTCCAACCTCACCAGATCTACCCTCTAGGTTACTATACTATACGTCAGTCCGATAATGGGAGATCATTCTAGAAGAGTACCAAAAAAACAACAGCATCGTGTGTCGCGTCACGTACACACTGTGAGTGGGTTAAGGGCGACGGTGTGTTGATGAAGAAGGATCGCGATGATGAAACACGGATAGAGGGGACGTCGAACATTCAATACTATTCAATAATATACTTGATCTCTCTAATAACTTTATAACTCTATATTAAGAATTTTATATCTGTTTGTCAATGATATGTACCTACTGAACCACTGTTACTCCTTCATATCCTCAGACCTAGTTCATCACAACCATCATGACCTTAACCCACTCACAGCTTATGAGCGACACGCGATAGATAGGTATTTTATTTGGTCACTTCTAGAAGCATCCATTCGGTTATTTTAAACTGCTATACACTTTAAACCCATACCAGTTAAATATTTTATATGTTATATAATTTTGAACCTTCTATCTTATAGGTGACGTGTTATTTTCATTCGTCGTTGTTTCGTTCAGGTGTTCAAGTTATATGAATGATCAGCTCTCGTTTCTCACGCCCGCGCCCTCAGTTCGGTGAGTGAAGGTAAAAGTTTCTTTATCACGTATAGTAGGTATTCAAATGACACAGTGTAAAACAAGTTGTTTTAGAGTTGGCTCAGGTACGGCCATTATATAGTTAATATAGGACCCATCAATGACCTCTGTCAAGGACCTCTTGAACTAATTTGTTTGGTATTATTGAAGATACTCATATAATAATTTATAT
>DVQO01000298.1:0-20143 GCA_018231785.1 Danaus gilippus
TGAGAGAAGTTCAGTGACATACACACTCACAGAAGAATTATATATATAAAGATAATTTATTCGAAATAATTTTGTCCTACAAAATGTATGGTTTGATCAAAGAATCCCCCCCCGCCTTTCAACATGTATCGATAACGAGGTCATGACAAGAGATTACTAACCAGCTGATTTTTTTTATTAACTTAGTTAATATATATATATAATTTACCACTAAGATTGTCCTACAAGTTTCTTGGTACGTTAAGACGAACCTATACTTGCAACCTTTGACGATGAAATCTTAATAGTACCTATAAATTCTTCTAACTTCTGTTTAAAAAAAATATAAAAATTATTCTGTTCATAAAATATATAAACTTTGTTGTTATCACAGATATGTATATGAAACTTTATAATATGTTAATGTTAGAAGTTGAATCTCGATTGTTCTGTATATTTTATTCTTATCATGTACGGTGTGTAGTGTTTTTGACAGCTTTTGTTTGGAGAAAACTGAATATTGTAAAAAACATTTTTTAATTTTAGTGACATTGGTGGACCCATCAGTTTATATGTGTATTCATATTATGTGCGTGAAGAATAAACTAGCGCGAATCATTAAATCGTATAAAGTCCCGTCGGTGGTCGAAGGTAGAATAGGTTGGATTAGCCATGTCTTTACAGCGCTCTCTTTGATGTGCCTTATTTACTATTGAAAAATAAACTCAGACATGTTCAAACTCATATTTTAAATATAAGTATTCGATGACAGAAAAACATGATACTATACGCATACTTTCTGTTTTAAAGACTTATTTTTAAGTAACTTATCACTACAATTAAACACCCACTAATTAAAATTATTTTTGTTTAATAATCCTCCAATTGTAAATGCATTTTTTACTCAGTCTCACCGATGGTGGCTTTGAAATAAATTGAAAATAAAAAATACGTTCATGAATGTGAATTACATCCTGTTTTTAAAGAAACCTTCCGGCATCAAGAATGCAATACGTTCATAACAATAGTCGCAAATAGCATTTTATATTGCGAACGCTGTGAACGACGAAGCATTATTACATTTTTCCCGCACAAAAGTATCAGAACCGTTTAATTTCTCAAGATGGATATATTATTGTGTCTACTATTTGTAGTTATTCCGATGACAAAGGTATGTAATAATCTAATGAGTATGTCTCGTAAAAGCAACCGAAATATTTTATCTTATTCATTCATTCATATTTAACTTCCAAATCTATTTATAAAGATTAAAACTTGTACGGAACATAAAAACAAAAATTATAATTCCTATTTTTATAACGTAGCTGGCAATTGTATACTCTTTTTTTATTTAATTGTCTATCCGGAATACTTTAATAGCAACACATGCACCATCTCAGACGAATACAATTTTAAAACAGATTTATTTATCTGAAGAAAGCAAGATGAATCTATATCAAAATATTTCTTTAATGTAAACAAACCGCCACCACTGAAACAAATATAACTTATATGTGAATTATCTTTGTATCTAATTATTCCTTGTTCTTATTATTGTAAGTTATTAAATGCTAAAAAGCAAAAAAAAAACATAGATTCATGTAAAACAATGATAAAGTTACAGAAACTTGATAAATCCAAAATTTACAATTTTATTAATTAAAAATTTAAAAACGTTATAAATCCAAAGAAAGTAAACTATATAAAAACAAAAAATATAAAAAAGATATAATAATATTATAAAAAAAGTTATAAAAGCTATATATTGTACTTCGTAAAAAAGTTATTGTCACGTATTTCAAATATTTTCCCACGATACTTTCTCATACATTTTTAATTAAAATTTGTCTATAAACTAAAACGTAAAGACTTTAAAAAAATCACCGTTATCGAATTAAGAATTATTTGAATTCAGTGATGTTTGCAATAAAAAATATTACACATTTTATGAGTAGGTATCGAAAACTGTTGATTTGAAAACTGTAACAAATCTTGAATCTGACAGTTATCTATAAATGAAATTGTCTATTCGTGTGAATCTTTGTATGATTTCAATAAAGATAATCATGGAATATTAGCTTTGTTATCTCTGATATGTATATCAACTAAAGTTCTTGACGCACCAGGAAAATACGAAAAATAAGTACTTTTAATTTTTACTAAGGTAAACTTGAATATAATCTTTAACCCACATATTAATTGTCGTATTTAAAGTAAGTTTTAAGAAATATTTTCATATATATATATACAATATACAAATTCTTAAAGATAAGAAAGTGCTCTTTGCTGTCAACTACTCGACCAAATTAGCTATGTAAGCGTTTTACGTTGTGTGAAGGTAAAAAACGGAAAAGTTGAATTATTATATATTAACGGAAAAGTTGAATTATTATATATATTTACGAAATCAGTAATGAGTATTTTATTAACTAACTTTATACATTTGAATCATCACTCCAGGGAGCGGTGCCAGGGACCTTTTTTTGGCGACCTCGTTTGGGACTCGATCTTGCGATCCCGACAACCGGTTTGTTAAAGCTTTTATATTGTAACTATCTACTATAGTTACTAAAGAAGAGCCTTTAAAAATGTATTTATATTACAGAGGTTAGCATGCAAGTTCATTTGCCTAACAAGGACAATATAAAGGAGGGTTTAGCTGTTCTGATAGACGGATATCAAGTGGGTATAACCGTTGTCTCACTAGCTGCAGGTTTATCAAGTTCAAAACAATATCCGCATCTCAATCCAGTGTCAGCCTACTTTTACACAAACGTATATCGTTGGGCTCTTCGGCATTTGAGTTTGTAGGTCCAATGTTATTTCGATGGGTAAAGATTCAACTGAATTAGACGTTACTTTACATTTTATGCATATTTTAGAGTTCCTCTTTGGATAGGAGGAACTGGGAGCTACTGTGATACACATAAAGTGTGGCGACGCCGTTTCTTTTACATGGACGAATTTATGCCCAAATGGTTGAAATATTTATTACCCTACGTTAAAGACGAAGAATGGTTAAAGGAAGAGAAAGAATTTAGAAAATTCAAAAAATATGCCGAATCAGCTTTTGGCAAACACTACCGCTATCCTACAAGAATTTTTAACAATTTTAAGTCTCAAGAGACGCAAGAAACTGTAGAAGTAATAGATTCTTCAGCATCGTAGCTGTATAAGCAGTGAAAATTGATGACACAATTATAATTGTTCTGTTAATTGTTCAAGAAAAGCTAGAAATTAAAATCATTTGCAAAAACTAGTTTTGAATTGTTATAAAACGGTCATAATTCTATCCGTATAAAGACATTAAATATTGCAAAGAAAAAATACAATTTCTAAGATATAAATGTCAATTAAAGAAAATTTTAATTGCAATTATCATATTAGAATATTTTTTTTTTCTATAAATAAACTACAACTAATAGCCCAAGAACCCTATACGGCCAGACCGTCAGTACATATTTAATAACAGTTGAAAGTTTCTCTATACGTGTCTCCTATACAGATAAGAATGATCAGCGACTAAAGACTGTGGGTAATTCTCACGAAATGTCGAAATTTGGCTATCTTAAAAGGGTAAAAAGTATTGAAATAATTTGATATTTAATTTACGTGAATTTGATAGTACTGATGTTATTAGAATTTAATTAAATGGTGGTCCCAAAAATAATTGCTTACTATGAAAGCTATGAGCTATGAGCTATCTCATCTAACAGTCTTACTAAATTCTTTCGCACTTTTAACATTTTGTCTCTATATGGTTGACTATTTTTCTTCCAGTTTTTCCTTTTTTGCCTTCTTTCTTGGCAACTCATTGCAGATATAGGTTTTACTTGACCTTTTTCTTTTTTTTAGATATTTTATTTTTTTTATTTATTATAGTATTTCAAATGTTACAGGATCAGCTTTCATTTTTTCCCGGCGCTTACAGCCATATTCTTGCTTTTTTGATCTAGCTTCTTTTTTGCTTATCTTCTTTTTTCTTGTCATTTTTAACCTACAACAACATTGCAGCAATAAATTCAAGAAACAATCAATAAAAAAAGCCAGTTAGTAGCCCACCCAAAAACCATTCCCTCATATATCATCATTCACTCACCATCACTTTTTATGAGGGAATCACTTTTTATGAGGGAATGGAAACGAAATAAAGAATAACCGTAAAGGACTCGTCACATAGCCTTACTTTAAAAACTATTTTTTTGGTTTAGGAAATTACTCCCAAAAGCCATTTTATCTATGCAACCTATAAGCAGTTTAAGTACATACTTTCTTTCTAAAATTTACTTTCATTCTAGGTAAAACAAACAAAAGGTAAGTGTACATACATTTACCTTTTGTTTTTTTAGAATGTGAGGAAATGACGACCAAAAATTTTATTTATACGAACCCAATCACAGAAAATATGCCAGTTTGATAAAACGACATTTTTATATTTCTATTTAACATGCGTTTATAATTCAACTGTGAGTAATAGTGTGAGGGAATGATTTTTTTTGTGAGACACATAAATAAAAAAAAACTTACGCGTTTTTCTACTTTTTTACGCTAATTTCGGTCTTTCTCATAAATTTATAATATTTTTTAACAATTAAACCTACTTAATTATAATTGTAATGAGTTTTGTGCTTCTTTGGTAAGTAAAAGTAAATAAAATTGGCACTTGGGACACGGCGAGGGAATGATGTTAGGAACATTATGGTTAATGCATTTTTAGTTATTTATTAATACAGCCCTAAAATCTTATCTGAAACTTTTAGATATAGCCATGTGGAATGTATGGAAATATTAGTAACATCCATTTCTTTGTTGGATTTTTATAAAAACTCCAAGTACAAAAATTTCGGAATTTCGTGAGAATTAGCCATGTATGGGTTGTGATTATTTCAACAGGTAATCAGAGTGTCTAAAATACAATGTTACTCCCATCAAAATAAAAAGTTTTTTTTTTATATTTTCTTCGGGATATCTTTAGGAATCTCGGCATCTATCGCCGGTACCTTATGACGGTTGCTTCCCCTGCCAGACAAGACAAAATTTCAATAAATTATAATTATATTACAATTTCGTTATAATATAAAAGCTGATAACGTCTACATTTGGACAACATAATTTCTTGACCAGTTTCACTAACACTAAATGGTTTACCATAATACTTTTCTTTGGTACTTTGATTAAACTTACCACTTACTTTTAAATTAACTTGAATAGGTTTTATTTATTTAATAGGAGTTCTTTCTACACATATGTAATAAAACACAAATTGCAACTGCTACAAGTTTATTGGATTAAATTCATGTACGATTATATATCTTTGGCAAAGTTAGAGTAAAGTTAAATAGAGAGATACTGATTATTATATAATTAGCAGACATGTCATATTAAAAAAAAGTCTTACATCAGAAATTAACATTAAAGAGAAAAAATATATATCATTAAAAGGAACGTAAACGGCATTAATAATGCACTAAACCTAAATTTAACCTTAATAAAGACTAAATGTAGTAAATTAATCCTAAGAAATCAAAAATCTGATATCAAAAGTCAAAAATAAACAATACCAGATGACTTGTCCGCTTTACCTTAGCCTATGATTAATATATCCACTACGACGATAAAATTGAAAGATTGAAGCATTAAGCGACAAATTTACGGATCCACGAAAGAGATCATAATGTAACGTGTGCCCTTGGTGACGAGGAGGCCCTCGTGGAAGTGAGTCAGACGGCCAGGGTGCATCAAGAGCCAACCGGGCTTGGTGTCCTTCACGGAACAGTTGTAGCGGATGAAACGACAACCACCGCCCTCGTAATCCAAGTCTAGGAAAGATTTACATTAACTTAAAATTTGTGTATAATTTTTGACAGTTATTGAATATCAAATAACAATTTATATTTGATAGGTAGTCCACCCATAACAGAAAAATAGTGAGAAGTTAATATCAATTGTGTGTTTTGTTATCGTAAGAAAAAATATGAATAGCCATAAGGAAACTTACGGGGAGTATTCAGAGCCAGGTTGATAGTGTAAGTTGAGGAGTCGTGGTGCGGACGTAGAGAGGGCTGTTCATCAGGACGATAACGGACCACGAAGTTCATGACAGACACCGGGGGCTGGAAATAGTATGTATAATAAAATTATTATTTTTTACGTAAAACTCGGTAAAAATAAAAGCGATTTATTTAGAAATGTCTGGAAAATAATATTTTACATATTTAGCTTTTAACAATTGCCATCTCATGCTGTAAAGTTTAACTGTACTGCGTATAGCATTCTTAATTCATTATCATAAAGTATTAAATGTCTTAGCTCACGTTATGGTAGTATCCAGTGAAAACTAGCTCCTGCAGCGGGCGAACGTAGTCCTTGAGGATTCGGAGCCACTGAATGTCAAGTCCGACCTGGTTCATGTGAATATCACGAGTTGGAACAGCTTCATAACCACTCTCTAAACGTTTGTCCTGAAATTATAATTAAGCTGACAAATTTTGAATTAAAAACTTAAGAAACAAAACTAGATTAGTATTACGTTGTTAGATCCATCGCTCCATTGTCCAAAGGCCTCCATGACTTCGATCCATTCTTTACAAAAGCGCATCGACATCAGTGGGAACCAATAGACGTCGGGGCAGGGCTGTAAAGTAAATAATAATATACTGTAATGTTGCGTTGAAATTATTAGTTTTTGGTCGCCCTTATGTAATTACATACCATGAGTTGCTTTTCTTTGTTGTCGAAGACTTCATAGTACTTGGGGTGGAGGTAACGTTGTTCCCAATCAAGCTTGTTATCAATCACTTGGTAAATGTCGGGGTTAGTGCGGCTCACGTCAAACGTTTCGGAGTTAACGAGATGACCAAATTCCTTTTCATTGCTCACGTACATCATGATACCCTGGAATAAGTATGTGGTAATTTAAATAACATAATATATACCGTATAGTGAACTTTTATTCTGTTAATACAAGTTCTGCAAACTTACAGCAGATCTCAGTGAAGCGCAGAAAGCCATATCGGGGTCGGTGTCCTCTTTCAAATAGCTGACATGTTTGGCAGAAGGCTTGCGGAACAGCGAAATGTTCATAAGGTAGCAGTTGTTGATGAACGGAACGTTCCAGATACCTCTGAAAAGTTTTTTTATTATTTTAATTATTATAAGCCTGACCTTCATACATAAACACGACATTATTGTAAATTATAAAGGTGACTTCTCATTAATTGAGAAATCACAAGTTTAAAGATTATAGCGAATAACGTTATATTATAAACTTTCAGATATAAAGTCAAGTAAAAAAATAAATAATCATTAATTCAACACAGCAGATATTAAAATGTTTTCTACTTGACCACTAAAAAGTTGAATCCTGAACTAAAGCTTTATTAAAGTAACGTTTGACGTCATTTATAGCGCGTGGTAATAACGTTTAAATCGTTCAAGAAGTATGTGAGTCAAAGAAATATGAACTGTGTTTTATAATTACAAAAAACTATCTTTGTTTACAATAAGAAACAAAACTAGATTATTCTGATTTAATTATCTTGATTACAAAACTAAGTTTTTGCAATAATACGGGTTTATTATTATTTTATAACTGCATAATCATTAAATTTCGGTTCCTTTACAACAACCGTGATCAATGAGGACGAGGTAATATCAAAATATGTCTCCTGGTCTTTTTTTATAAAATCGTTTTTTTTGTTTGTCTTATTGTGTCCACAGAGTTAAAAATTAGAAAATATTACCGTATACCGTATTACTATTAAATTCCAGAAAAATTTATAGCACTTTATTATTAATGTAGGTATGTTATTTTAATTGTGTATAGTGTTTCGATGAGTCCTTTACCAGTGACCCCACAACCAATTCAGATCACGGCGTACAAATCGCAAAGGAAATGGCGGTACCAAAGGGGAGACAAGGGTCCCGATTATTTATGCCATTAGTCAATCTACGGCCACCACAGTTGTACAGGGAATCTCGTCAAGTTAACACCTCACCTTGCTGTGTATTGATTGACACACAAATGTTGCTGAAATGCGCTCTGGTCGCAACACTAATATTCCTAGTGTTGCAAACAGAAGCGAGGCGTGCTCGACCTAGACCAAGGACCAAGTCTAAGGTCTGTATGGTTGCAAGATTTGTCACAAAAATTTCTAGAAGGTACGTTAACGCAATTCTTTCTTAGGTGCAAATAGGTCTTCCCATCACCGGAAAATACAGGGATCCCGAGTCTGACCAGTATTACAATAACAACGATGTGAGTAATGTGCTGTTTGCGAACTTAATACTATGAATGTTTTACTTTTAGCGAAAAACAAAGCCATAATAATATTTTTATACGTTTATAGACAAGCTTATTAAAAAAAACTGTTGTCTTTTTTTTGCTATAACAGGGCGCTAAAATTCTGTTAGCATCGCACTTTGATCTGGAGTACGTACTGGGGCACAAGATCGCCTTCCTGTGTACTGCCAAGGGAACACCGCGACCTCACATTACTTGGTTCAAAGACGGAACAGAAATATTCGCACATCACTACCTACACGTATGTGATTGACTTTCAGGATTTATTTTCAGAATTAAATTAGCTAATAAAAAATCCTCTACCCCATTTAACCGCGTAAAGTACATATGAGTATATATAATTTTATAATTATCTTTCAACTAGCAGTGGACGAAGTACTTTGTTGTGGGTACAAAGTGGCTTAAAAAGGAAATCGTTTTGCAAATAAAAGTTGTGCATTTGATATTTGTCACATTGTAAACAAAATTGTGATGTTATATTTATTGCAGTCCCTTCAGCACCAAATATACCTTATCAAGTGAACAAACAAACTTATTGCTGTTAAAAATCTGTATTAATGATGTTGCTGTAAAGCGATAAATGCACCTTATTTAGGTACTTGCATCGTGTCACGCTACATGCTAAACGTTTTAAATAATTAAATCATAATCCTATGCGAAGATTCCTGAAAAATAAACTGGAAACGGTGTTTGTAGCTCATAAAAGCATTCCTGTGGTAACTAATGTTGACGTTATGTGACTTTCAGATCCACGAATGGATGATCGAGGATGACCGAGTCAAATCAAAACTGGAAATAGATCCAGCGACCCAGATGGACGCGGGCGTGTACGAGTGTACCGCGGACAACATGTACTCCATAGACAGGAGATCCTTCAAAACAGACTTCTCTATCGCCTTCGACTGATGCCAACCGATATTGAAATTTAATGTATCATTTGCCATGTTTATTATTATTGTTTTTTATTTTTGTCTTGAATAAAATTTACTTGTTGTATATGCAAAATGGGCGTCTTTTTTAAATTTTAACTTATCACTTACGTTTTAACCAAAATAATGTTAAGAGTTTTAATAATGTAATTAAAGAGCAGTTGAATTATTTGGAATTAAAAAATTTTTTTGTTTATATTGCTTGTAAAGAATTAACAAATGGATCGAAAGGAATACCACCTTTGACAAGGTGATTATAACTATACTCACTCAATGCTGCGGTTGACAATATCCATGTAATCAGCTGAACGAGAATAGAAACCGACAGAGTTGATAGCACCCCAAAAGTTGGACCAAGCTTGACCACTGCGTACTAATAAGGGAGCGATGACGTCATATCCGGTAGAGAGCAAGTAACGAAGAGTATAAGGTTCAATACGGGCATGGCTGTCCAGACAGAAGAGATACTGACAGTCGCTGCCGATACAGCGGTCCCTGAAAAAAAATCACATGAATTTTATATTTCGTTACGACTTTTGGTTAATTCTATAACATGTCTACTCACTTAGCAATGTTCCTCGCTTCAGCCTCCCCCACAAGGTCTGTGGATTTGATCCGTTTGGCGGTAAAATATTCACTACTGTGAGCATTATAGAAGTTCTCGACCTCGGTCTCATGGTACTCGACACCATTGCGGATAAAAAGATGTATTTTCTGCTTGGGATAATCAATGGCCAGAATACTTTGGAAAAATTCCTCCATAAACGGTGTAGCCACCTCAATGAATACGGAGAGCATCACTTTCGGCAGTTTGTCCTCCTAAAAATTCAAATGTAATCTATATAACCCACAAACGTAGTGGAGGTATGTCACTGGCAGTGAATATTTATAGTCTTCGATTAACTACCAAATTGTAAAACAAATGTATTTACTTTATTATATGTCATAACTTACATCCAGCACAATCCTCTTCTCATCACATAGAACACATCCATCGCTGACGGACCAGGACTTGGCTAAATAGTTGGACAAATTGTTCAAGGTCAGTTTTGCGGGTCCGTTTCCGTGAACTATCAGAGGCTTCTGTTTGGTCACCACGTTGACAAGATAAGGCCATTCCTCAGTGGAGTTAGCGACGAGTTGCACATCCGCTGTAAATTAACGTCAATGGATAATATTAGGCGAACCGTTAATGTCAGTTCCCATTCCTAGAAGTTTAACGATCTCGGTCCAGTTTTATGATATTTATAGACTTTTATAAGTTTATCGCATGTTGAAGCTTGTTACCGATAATATAAGAATTTTGTTTCGTATATTCTTGTAAAATACTTACACAAGGCACCGTGAAGGTTTTGGAATATGACCGATTTGTGGTCAAGGGAAATTCTTAGACTTTCTCTATAATCCTCATCCAAGTACACTTTAGTGTAGAAGAGCTGGTCATCATCTTTATTGCCCACTGTCTCATAGTTCAAAATCTTCAAGAGTTCCGGTAGATATCCTGTTTTACAGGGAAAAAAATTAAATCACCAGCTTTGTTGTCGTATTATTCTTGAATTCCATATGGAAGTCCCATGGTGATTCAGACAGGGACATAACAATAGACATAGACAATTTAATAAATTACTCCTAAATACCCAATATTTACTTCTAAAATTTATTTCTACAGCTTTTATACTATTTTATAATTTCCCGAAACAGTAATTAAAATTGAAATAGAAAACAATGAAATATTGTTATTGATTATATTCTAAAACGAAAACAAATGTCCATAATGTAATCGTATTGGGAGATAAGACAATCGAATTTGAGCATTTAGATCAATGTTTGTAAACTGGTTTAATTAACAATGAATCATTATTTAAATAAATTATAAAAACAATCATATGGGAAAAAAGTGGTATTGTTATGACAAACCAAATAATATGGAAAAATATGAAATGAATAACGTTCAAATGTGAGCATAATGATCAATGATCATATTAAAATGTACCAATAAATCCGCCCGAATTGAGGAACGGGTTCAATTGCTGGCTGTCGGGATACTGCGACGCGAGAGAGGAATCTGGCCAACAGAAAGGTTCCGCAGAGAACAACACGCGTACAGACATTTCGAGAAACTTCTTCACTATCTCATCGAGCGAGCCCAGGAACATCACATCGTAGCTAAAATATTACAATACAATTATTATGATAACAATCAACTACAAATATTTTATTATTATATAATGAAAGCGAAATCAATTCATATCCAATATAATCTAACAATAACTACCAAATATATACGTTTACGTAAATTTAATGATCACTAGGTTTTGTCCGATATTTCCTCCGTTACAGTACCCAAAATTAGAAATGTGTAACTGAACGGAAGAGCTGTGTTCCTCCTTAGAGGAAGTAAATAACCAGATTTTGGGATTCACTAAGATTTTTTTTTTCTGGGGGCGGGGGCAGTATAAAAAGTATCTAAAGTCAGTATCTTGGTTCTCCCCCCCCCCCCTTTCCTCCCACAATTTTCAGTCAAATCTGTACAGCCACTCGAGTTATATAGTATAACGCACCTAGTGCAAACAAATATAACTAAATACAAGCGCAATACTTGTAATAAATTTTGATTGCTTTGTAATTCGGCCTCATTCTTAATTTTAATCATTCTGTTTATACTTCCCCTTTTCAAATACATTTGTACAACAATAATTTGCATACATACAAGTATTTTATATATATCATTTGAAGCCAACGTCGAGGTTTTTATCGCTTATGATATGGAACTGAAAATTAAGTAAAAGTAATCTATATATAAAGGTAGGAAGCAATAGAAGATTAGGTAAAATTCGGCCCACAAATAAAAACGTTGTAATTGGCAAAATATCCCACGATTAAAATGTGAATGAACCCATATTTAAAAAAAAATGAAAACTAAAACATATAAAATCTCATTAGAATACCGATAAAGATATGACTTTCATTAATTTATCTTTATAAAGTTGAAGCATTCATTCATTGTCCTCAATTGACAGTCATTGTACCCTAGAAATCTGTCGTAATAAGCTACAATCTGTAAGTTGTAATATCAACAATTCAAAACTATGAATATATGTAAGCGTATACATTTTAATACACCGTGAATTTGATAAGAAATATTTTTTAATACCGACATTTTGACCTCCGCTTATTGATAGAATGTTGTTATGGAATTTTTTTTAAGCTTTTAATCGATTTTACTTTTCTCAGAATAGAATACATGAAGATAATAATTACAAATACTGTTTTAATATTAAATTAATAAATTTCAAAACTGTTCTGTTTATATGAAAGTAATATGAGACAAAATGTAACAATGGTTTGTCATGTATAAGTGATACACCATATGAAATCAACCACTCCGATACTGACCAGGTTGCTTGTAATGGTCTTTAACTAAGTAATACAATGGATGTTTCCTACCTGTCAGTGAATAGAATAATCTGGTCTCTATCTTCAGGTATTTTCATAGATGTCAACTTTTCCTTGAGTAGATTAACTTTGTGACCACCACCCTCATGCTTCATGTCCCCTCCCTCCCACTTCTTGCCTTCACCGAGAACTTCCACATTGATATTATATACCCTGGCCGAGCGGAGGAATCTTTCCAAGCCATGGTTCTTCTCAGTTGCCACTGTTAACACCTTTACATCGGGGTCTGAAGGAAAAAGAACATTACAGTTTTTTCATTACCCTATCTAACTGCCTAAATTGAGTTAAACAACCACATGTTTGAAATGTATATGTATATTCTTGGAGCCATAAAACATCTTACTACAATTGCTATTGCTTTTAAAATGGTAACACTGTACAAGAGTCTTTTTATAAGCCGGCAGTTCATAAATGTAGAAAATTACTAATCATATTTCGCACTTGCATCTCTTATATACTTTTTACCTCCAAACAATGAACTCATTGAACAGAATGTTACTTATTTGAGGTATAGAGTAATTTAAAATTGTACCATTGAGAACTAATAATTATACTTTTACTATCTAAAGTTAATATACGATATTGATATAAAATTGGGTCTTCAATGTATCAAAATTGTTAAGTTTCATATAATTTTAAAATGAACACCATCCACATTATAAGTCCGTAACAGCATCATTGGTACTTTGGCAAAAATAACAATAATTCTAAAGTCAAAGGACTGCTATTATACTACAGAATGGATATTAAATATCTACAGTATACTAGTTCTATTAACAACAAATCAATTAACACAAATTATTATTTATGTATAAAATTAAAAATATATTAACAAATGAATGAAAAGTGACTATATTGAATATTAAATTTTAAATAAAATTGAACCTTTGAAAATGAGAAATAAAAAATAAATAAATATACCATACACATTAGTAATAAAACACAATGTCCATAATTTTCAAACAAAAATATTCTTGCATCATTCGCAACACAGCTTTAGGATAATAAATGTATTATATGAAGAGTGCTGGTTTTGGGTTACTAATGGAATTTTATAGATTTAAACTACTAATTTTTGCTAACTTGTCTTGTAACTTGATAATATTTTTTATGTATTAGTTTAATACTAAAAGTTATAGTGAATATGGATAAGAATATTTACTGAATAAATAAATGGTTAATGGTTAATAAGTAAGAAATGTCAAAAACAGTGCAACAATGATGTATATTAATTATCACAAAATTATTTACTGAATACAACAGTATTCAGCAAATGAATACACCCTGATGTATGAAATGCATCAATTTAAAGATTAAGAGACCAATTTGAATTAAACAATGCTAAAGGTTATTTTTAAATTGTTTCCATGTTAAGAAACAAGCTTTACCAAATCAACCTCCTATTTGGAACTCTATAATATTTTGAAAAAATCCCTTCTAGCAACATAAACTAAATATTCATTAAAAAAAATAATTTACTTACACATTAACTATATCTCTGACAATATGCTTGGTTAATATGTTTAAATAAAGGAAAATAAAAACGCATAGCAGATTTTGAAATTGAAAAAAACTTACGTTTGCTTTTACTTTTTGTGGTTCCTTCAGTTTTACTAGTAAATAAAAGAAAAAGACAGAATAATTGCAGCAAGCCGGTCATTTTTGTGTAGTAATCAGCAAAAGTTCATTGGACTGACGCAAACTCTCAAAATACGAAGCCGTTTGAAATACTAAACCGAATTATAATGTCCTACATAAACGTTGCCGCTTCCGAGGCGATAAACTCCGACTGTGTACTGTATATTGTATAGGTTGGAAAAACGTCACTAAGATAACAGATGCTTCCTCCCACAAGCGAACTACCGATTACTGATTACACAGTCCTTATTGCCGCTTTTGCTACTGCATGAGCTCATCGCATATGTTTTATACTTTATTTAATACATAAAAATAATAAATCGCCTCTTGCGTTGCAATAAGGATCGTTTTGCTTTGAATATTATCATAGAACTTCTATGAGAATTGTCATTGTGCTGTCATGTCAACACAGTACATAAACAAAACTTTAAATGAAGAACATCTAACATCAACTTAAATATTATTGTAGATGTAAAATGTTTAACCCGTTATTATTTTGATCCTTAAAATAGTGTTAATTCGAAGTATTGTAAAAAAAATAGTGTTAACATTAATAAAAAACCCTCATTGATTTTTTATGTTGAAAAATTATTTATTATTGCATTATGTAATAAAAGATGTAATCGGATCGGATTTTAATTTTTATTTTTTTAACATGATCATCGGCCTATCTGAGCCCACTGCCAAGCAAAGACCTCTCTCACATGAAGTAGGTTTGAGCATTAACCACCACGCTTGCTCAAGACGGGTTAGCGATATCAAACTTACAATTTGAAATTATAAGTCCAGGTTTCCTCACGATTTTTTCCTTCATCGTCTGTTTTTAACGTCGATTGGATATATTTGACTTCATGATCACGAGAAGTAATAAAGAGTACTAGATGATAATCGCACCATATCAGAAATTTTTACTCACCCACACCTTAAAGACTTCTTAATTGTACCTTCAGGGAAACGAAGACTCAGGTAAACTGTTCCAATCCTTTGCTTTCCACATCTTAAAGCTGGAATCGTATTGTTTCGTCCAGATAAGCAGAACATTTATTGCAATTAGAGCAAGATACTTTTTGAAAGGTGGGAGTTCTAAACCGACTCCACCATATAAAAAGGAGAGATTCCATATCAAACACTACAAAAAAAATTATAGCTGTTCAATTTATACAGACAAGATTTGTATCGTCCCTTTCAAAATAGATATCAATCCACGCAGAAACTGTCTTAACTTTCTTTCCAACTCTCATTTATAGCGATTCACCAAAAGGACCCGATGATAACACGTACCTAATTGACATTAAAAATAAAGTTAGAAAGGGGCGAAACCTCTAAAGAAACACAGACGAGCAGCCATTAGCGCCCTTTCGTAGAACACTGTCGTTCAAAAACTCGGGACAGCGTAAATCATTTCGCATATTTTTATACTACACATTCCAGAGGTCTGCTAATAGTTATACTCAAGATCAAAGTCTCGGTACTTAAGGTACGCCTCCTCGATAAGACAATGAAACTGCGTCTTAGTCCAAAAAAGTCCTGTGGTGGTCGACAGGCAAGAGATTACGATGCAATCACCTGAGTAAGGAGATCAATGAAAGGATATTGAGACACTGTAAAGACCTATTTTTTTTTACAGAGGAGGAGGAGGAAGGAATGCCTAAAGCTCCCAGAGATGTCATCTGATTGTTTCGCCCGGTCGATAATCGGTAGTATTGAATCACCCTGGAATAAGTTACATAGTTTGCGACATAGTAAGCAGGCTTTGGTGGGTGGACAGAGCTTTACCCCTACTGACTGTGGGAGGCCAACAGTTTTCCTGTGTTTGAAGCTTCCTACCCTCTATAATTACGAATCGGACAAAAAACATGGGCCAAGCGTATGGTACCTACTTGGTTCACATCTTAAGAGGAAACCAATCCTCGGTGTAACTTCATCAGACAACAAAGAGGAATGAATCAGTTGGGGAGACAACTTTGCATTACTATGCCGGAGACGATTCCTATAACGGCGGCAGATTTTATAGCAGGAGAAAATTAATAGGGCCGAGAAATTATTATGATATATTACTTGATAAGTTTTTTCAGTTTTCTTATAATACTATATAATACAAACATTCTTGGTGGTAAAACTTATTCGATATTAAGAAAAGTGTAATAGAATAATATACCCAGATCTAAGTATTTGATTTTTGTATTTACTATTTATTTTTTTATGCCAAAGGTTGTCAACGAGCAGACGGCCTACTTGATGGGCAGTAGTGACCATCGCTCATGAACATCCGCAAAATAGATGGAATGTTGAGCAAATGGGAGGGTATAGGGAAAGGCAACCGGCTCTCTAACTCATAGAACAAAACGCAGCCGCTAAAGGCTACTTCTATAGTAACTTGACTACAGCTAGGCTCTACCACCTCAAAAATATTTCTTATTAGTTTTGAAAAGAAATGTAAGTAAACAATATTAAATTTTATTTTATTACTGGAAACTTCAATTTTACAATATACCATATTTTTGAGATGCTAATACTTTCAAATCGATGATTTGATAATCCAGTAAGTAGTAGAAAAAAAAATGAATTTCTGCCGTTCATTTGACATGAAACAATTTTAACACAGGCGCTTTTGTTTTTGTCTTTGTTGGAATACTCTAATAACAAAGTTAAAAAATTATATTATATATTATAAATAAAAAAAAAGATATATTGCTTATTATAACAGTGAAGACATTTCTTATTTTATAATGTACATCATATGATCATGATCCATTTAAAATAAAAAAAAAAAAACATTATTAGGCTGCTTTAGTGTTCGCTTTCTGAAGCAGATTATTTATTAAGATTGAATGCAATTGGTAGACAGGCTCCACAAACAACAAACAAAGTTAAGAGATAAGTGGTTGGCATTTCCCGCCACGAATGCTGTTTTGGAAAGTTTAGTTTAAATATATGCAGAAATATATTTCTTAGAGATAGCAATATGTATATAGTGTAAATATTTCGTTAGGATTTATTGAAAGTTTCCTAGTCTAAGATTTTGATATGAAAATACTAAGTTATGGAAGATGAATTCTGTAGTTTCGATGAACTCACACTTTTGCAGTTTTTTGTGGACCAAAACTGGAAACTGCAGTACTGATACTGTAGTTTTAGATTGTCACCTTTTGTATTTACTACAATAAAATATCTATGATTTTATTGCGTTCTATTTAAGTGACGTAAAGTAAGACCCATACGTATACGAAAGTTATAAGGATTTACTAACAAAAACATATTAAAAAGATCAGTATTTATAATCAAAAATAAAAACGCGAAGTAAAAATCCGAAAATATTAGTATCACTTAAATGAGTACTCGCAAAAATCTTCGATCTCATTATCAGTAAGTTGTTTGTCTCAATACATACTTAAAGGTTATTTCTGCAACTCCGAGCACCGTTGCAATCTTTAAAATAATTATAATGATATAAATTTATATACTATTCCGTCTATTTACGAGCTTAAAAAAAATCGCTTTATATAATACTGTTTGATAAAACTATGAGCAATGAAGTTTTGACTTTGACTCTGACACTTCTCAACAGATCCGCTAACCGTTGATGGCAGCTTCCTAACGAACTGACAATACAAACCCGATAAGTACTCTTAATTGACGGTTCAAAAGTTCTATAACTAGGATTGTCTAAAGTCTCTCTGAAAATGTGTATAGTAGATTTGATATTTACCTTTAACATGGATGTGAATTAAAACTGACAGTTCGCGTCTGCATTTTGTTGGATTAGATTTAAACTAAAGTCATTATCTATAACGTGAAGTAAAGATAGTTTTCTAGGGCTTTACAGTCAGATTTTGTTAAACTGTAAAATAATATTGTATGATAAAATAGGTTTTTACTTGCCGCAGTAAATAAAATCTTGGCTTTAATATTAAGTATATTTTTAACCAACGTCATAGCAATACCATCATGCAATTACCAAGACTTTTATTGATAAGATTCGTTATTCAAAACATTTTTAGTTAACTTAAGTTTTTTGTGGCTTACTTATTTCCTTGATGTCCGAAATTTTAAGATGTTTAATCACAGTAGTCCTTATTTGCCCAAATCAAATTATGATTTTCGGATATACTGAAAAACTGAAAATAGGTGTTCTTGAAACTAAATAGGATTACATTAGAAACATTTTTTTTTCAGACAACTCCGAGCTCCTGAAATTGTAAAAGTGCTTTTGGATTTTTCTTCAACTTTATCAAAGTTTTATTTTGCTGAAGTAACTTTTGATGACAGATTTGTTAGACTTTTAAGGAATAAAAATAAATTATACTAACGTAATTCCTAAATATTATGTTTCAACTTCTGTTAATCCTTATTTTAAGTGTTGAGACAACTAAGTCTCATCTGTTGAAACAACTAAGATTTTGTAATTCTATTTATTATCGAATGTTGTAAAGTTTATTATTTTTACATGCTTTGGGAAAAATAACATTTATATTAAAAACATGTTTAAACTAACCTAAAAATAATTAAAAGTAAAATCAATTTGAAATTGAAATACGTTTGTTGGTACTTAGTTTTGACAGCAATGAGAGCTATCCATTTTGATTTTGCGAACTCGGATTAACTTTGCAATATCGAAATGCCTGACACTCGTATTTTAATTAACCGATGAATTATCCGTTATTTTATAAAACTGTATACGAAAACGGTTGACATCACTAACAGTTTTTTTAATGTTACAAATGAAATATTACTTATTTCACGTAATTAACAATAAAGTACTCTAGTTTCAGCTAAGGAAACTAAATAAACGAATTAATTCTACGTGAACGACTTAATTCCAAAATTGAATCACTTAGGGAAGTGATAGTGATTTCATTTTCACAATTTCGATGTTGACAGTTCTTAACAAAAAAAAAGAAAGAAAATGTTATATTTTACGAAAGAAAAATGTTATAACTAAAATCCGAACTTAGCAAAAAAGCTGGGTCTAAATATCAAGCTGGTATTTTTTCTATTTTAATATGCTTGAGTATTTGACATCTATTTGAAACAGTCGAACCGATTCCAACTAAATTATTATGAGACTCTAGTGAATAAATGTAGGTAGTTTTATGCTTGTCAAGTTTTATATATATCTTCGGAGCAATTTAATTAGTTTACCATATATAGATATACCATATATACATAGTGTTTAATTATTTATATTAAAATTTAACTAATGAACCCGCTGTCTGTTTAAAAAATCACAGCGACGCTTGTTACCGTTGCTGAGTAAATATTATAGAGCTTTGTACTTTATAGTCGCACCGTCCTTAATTAGATTTCTATTTAGTATTTTCAAGCTAAATTATAATCAGTTTTATTATAATAAATTATCATATATATGTATCGTACCTATACAGAATTTATTACTTTTATTATTTAATCAAGAATGTGAAATGAAAACATTGAAATATTTACATATTTCATTCCATTTTTACTATATTTTCTTGTGCAAATTATTTTTTTTTACTAATCATAGAAAAAAATCAATGAGTATTTTTTATCTAGAAGACCCGGCGAACTTCGTGTCGCTCTATAATCAAGAAATAACTGTTACTTTTTTTTATTTATATTTTAGGAGTTTACCTTTAAGCCATAAATCTCCGTGTTTTGAAGTGCGACAGAATGATTCACTTATTAGTTAGTTGTCAAATCTAATGAAAAAAAAAACCGTTTGTATGGGAAATAAAAATGGACTGTTTTCAGGGTTTTCCCGGAAATGAATCAATTTTTTTCACCTTTTAAACCTTTCCTGAACCACCACGAACATTTCAAGACTAAAATAAGATAAATCCGTTCAGCCGTTCTCGAGTTT
>DVQO01000299.1:0-20141 GCA_018231785.1 Danaus gilippus
TTCCCATAAGACTTCGCAGGGATACTCACGTTTTATGTCTTCTTTACAACGTCCTATTTAATCCCCTGTATCCCACTTACCTTCGTGATCGTTTTGTGTTCTTGCATCCCCCTGGTTCCCCATGTCGCCCCAATGTCCAGCTATTACTCCGTATCCCATCCCATACTTCCAATTTTTACTCAAACGCTTTCACTGTTAATGCAGCGATATTGTAGAATTCAAAAAGAAATTGAAAGAGTATTTCTTATCCAAATATTAATTCGTGGTGAAATGGCATAAACATATATTTATTTATTTATATAATAATATATTAATTTTAATGGTTTTATCATTAAATTGATTTGAAAATACCATAAATAGAAATAATTCCTGTTTCTTAAAGCTAAACTTTTAAACGTTTTTTAAGGCTGACTTATTTAAAATGAATATAGTTACATACAAATATTTTTTTATACTAATATGTGTTACTAAAATTATTGGTCAGGGAATTTTATTTAATTATATATCAGTCTTGGTTGATTTTTACTGGTATTTGGTTCTTATAAAAGTGGAATTATCTTTTTGCAACGTATCGATGTATAGACCATTATAAATTAATATGCGACCTTTTGTAAATACATATTGTTTTTAATTAGAGTTAAATTGTTCACACAGCAATTTATTTCATAGACTCTCCTGAATTAATGAACTCAAAACTTAATCCTTTATTATTACTAACTATAAATCTTAAACTGAAAGCACAGACTACAAGCAAGGTGTTAACTAAATGTACCCACAGTTTGAATGTTTACAATGAGTAATTAAAACTAATTGCTCTTAGAAACATTGATACACAGATGTTACCGACTTGTAATTTAGACGTAGGCTCCGTTGTATTATTTCAAGTTATCTTTATACATAGATTAATAGAATAGTTTTCTTAATATTGTTAGTTTTAAAATTAATTTAATTAAAACACAACGTTGTATACAAATAAATTGCCTGGTTTATATTGATGTTTAAAATATTTATTAAATGTAATGAAAATTTTACATTTTGAATTAAGTACATTTAAATGTTCTAAAATTAATGAAGTTTTCTACTTCAAGTTTGTTTTTTTTTTTTTTGGAGTTCACTAACTTTTATTAAATTAAAATTACATTTAAACTAATCAAGTGATTAAGACTGAAGTTAGATAGCTGATTTAGATTATAACCTAGAGCTTTATATTTAGTGACTTAATCACGGAAGCCTGATTGCCGGTACAATTGAATTCTTTGTATCAAATATTTTTGTAACACAGGTGACCTTTGGAATCGAATTTTTGGTATCACTATCCGCGAAGTGCCGACGTTGCGTTTTCCATTGTTTCGTATGGACTGTCGCCCTAGGCATTTGTAATAAATATGTTTATGTATTTTGACGTAATACCTTACTCCGTAGAGCAGCGAGCATTGAAAGCAGATGTCGTTTATTGAGCTGGGGTTTGATTTGAACCAATTCTCATATGACCAGGGGCAGTATGAGAACTATAAGTTACATAAAGTTGTCAGCTTCTCAGTTGGAACGTCGATGATCTTCACTTTGTTCCTGTAGTCAAAAATGTGTGTAAAAAATATACCAAGGTCCCTGTCGTCATATTATTTCTTTATGCGTTACGAAACTATTGATTTGATTTAATAAAACTATTATTAGGAAGCAGCTGCTATACGTCTAAGAAGGTTTTTATTTCAAAAGTTCACAATTTCTTTTTTTATCCAAAATACATAATTTAATGACGTGTTTTTTATATTTAAAGTGAAGCTCAAATCAGTAAATTAATATGAATGCGTGGTGTGTTCTCTGTAATTATATGAATTAATTCTGCTGAGTAATTAAATGATCTAATTTTCATCAACGTAACTTGTTTTATTTGCTTTGAGGGCAATCTAAGGTTAACATAGTTTAATAAAGATTATGGACAGAATTTTCTTCAAGTATTACGTTTCTGCACATACTTGTATTCTATTTGACATCTTCTTTACAAATCAATTTTTGCTATAGTCGAAAACAATGAAGATTGACACAAAATCTATTTGCATCCTCTTTTTGGATATTATATATATATATATATATATATATATATGATCAGCTCACTCTAGCTGTAACAAAATCATCAATCCAAAAACATATACGTTTAAAGTATTTAATACTAATGATTCCTTCCTTTCTTAATGATGACCGATATTTTATTACTTAAAAGTTATACTCCTTCATTCAACTATACCTGTCAGAAAAGAATGAAGATCATATCCGTAACGTTGATGACAACGTCATATATATCGTTCCACATATTTATAGATGACTCCCACATCGCAATCTATCACTTGGCTGACATTCTAATGGGATATTATTACATTATGGTTGTCAGAATAAAAATTTATAAGAACATACTTATCCTTATTAATCTTTATATCTGTACGTTTATTAGAAAAATAATCTTAACCAAAATCTGTCAGCGGTAAGGATGTCAAATAATAAAATGTATAAGATATAGCTGTTAGTAATGTAATTACACTTTGTGAGATTCTGTACTTGCTTAGAATAATAAATGTATTGAATTGTTTATACTTATTACTACAATTTTTCATAAATATAACGTTTGTATTATATAAATTGCTTAAACTAAAATATAATTCAAAATATTATAATAAATATTTATCACCTGTACAATGAGTGAAGTAATAGTTTCGTAAAGAGTTGGTATGGAAACTGTAGGTGGAAGAATTATGTACCACTTATTTTTTTCAGTTAGCTATACTTTATAAGTAGGTTATTTAAGCAGTTATACGTGATAGAGTAATTAAACAACCTATGCGCTGGATAACAATTATATTTTTATGTATGTATAAAAGGATGATGCATAAAGGTTTTACTTTGATGTCACGGTTTCGCTAGTTAAATTTGCTTTAAAAATATTTACTACACAGTTAACAGATAGAAGTACTTAAATGTTGTGATTTGGGTTGATGTAATGGATTTAATAAATCACTAAAGACCAGGAAAATAGAAACCAAATCGTTCCGCTATGCAGATATCTCTATTAGCACGTATTAAGTCCAAATTACTTAGACATATGTGTATGCTTGGAGCGTGTTGCGGTGTGAGGTTAGACAAATGAATGTATGGTGCATTCTAAACAAAAGATCCTTTAACTGGAACGTCCAATCATCTTCGATTTCAGAGTTTCATTCAACAATGCGAATAATAAGAGTGTAGCAATTATTTGGTCGGTAAATTTAACAATTTCATGAAACAAAGAATTAAAAGTAATAAAAATTACAGAATCTCTGTTCAACCGTGATGTGTATTGCTACAAAACCCAAATTATAGAATTAGAAATAGCTTGATAGGATTGAGTATTATTTTTCAGTAGGTCTTAAAATTAATTATGAGTAACTATATTTTCGCTGATAGCAAAACTTTCGTGATGTAAATATATTATGTATGTATATGGAATTCTAAGATATGTTTTATATAATTAATTTTATTGCATAGTTAATAAGTTCATTATTTATTATCAAAAAAATAAATTGTATTATTAGTAATGCATCGAACTAATCTGTAAAGAACCCTTGTCATTTCAGTTTACAAATCTTAATATTGTTTTCTTATTACAATAATCAATAATAGTTTATTATAAGTAGTGATTGAATAGGATAAATGAGTCACTTCGTTCTCTAAATGAACTACGGCTATGAATTTTAAAAAAGACTACTAAAGAAGTATAACGTAAAAATCTTAAGAATATTTCTCTTGTATAAAAAACACGCTTACTTGAAGCAAACAACATGAATAAAAGAGACTTCATAACGTTTTCAACCGTTAGTCTCTTTAAATTCTATTAATCTCGTATATAGTACAGCAAGGGAATTTGCCTGTGTTTAGTATTTATGATGCCTTACCAGAGCTGTAACTGTAGACAAGCTGTTAATATTTAGGACTAGGCTTCATGATCTCACCTTATCTTCTACATAGAGACTGGTTTATCTATCATTGTGTTGGCATTTACTAAGTAGATATTTGATGTAATAATACATAGTCACTTATCTAATGCATTACATGAATCAATAGGTTTAATTTACTTAATTGTTCGACGTAATTTGTATTTAGTTTTATTATCTCTGTATAGAATTAAAAAAAATGATTTGTCATATCGCTACACATAAATATAAAGCATTCGATGTGGTGTTGTAGATTGTTTAATAAAATTATTTATGTACTTATAATAATCTAAAATGATGTGAAGCTTGGTACAGTATAATTTTGTGTAAATTCTGTTGTAAGCTTTTTATACTTGATAACATCGTGCTTACTGAAAACACGAATATTTTATCAGTATATAGTGACAAAATTTTATTTTATAACATGTTTTAACATCTAATTCTGCTACTTTTTAAATTTATGTACTCTTTAGATTATTTACCATTAGGTATATAAATACTTTCAATTGAAATTATAAGAGTCTTATTAGTAAATTATTTTATTATTATAATTTAAATCTATTATTTATTGATTCACCAAAACCTATATACTTTTAAATGTCTATGGGTTACTCGTTGAATTGGTGGTAGGTGGAAATTAAATTGTAGGTAATAAGCACTGTACTAGTAAAAGACTTTTCACTCTTGTCTTAAAGATGTACACATAGTTAATGGAAAGAAGCTCGGATGTAAGTAAACTGGTCCAATCCTTTGCTGTGCTCTTAGTGAAGTAGGATTCGTATCGCTTCGATGCGCGGAAGATCTACAAAAAATAAATGGAATAGATTAGTAGTCTGGTTCTCCGATGGAAAAATAGGGGTGTAGGAATAAAAGCGCGCAATTTTGTAGACTTTCTCAAGTGTGTCCAATGAAGTACTATTTTATGTATATTGTGCCCAAGGCTGAAAAGACTGATCCTAAAGAAATCGTAGTCATATTACATAGAATTTTATACGTTTCGAAACCTGCTTTATGCAATTTTATTCTGGATCGTCATCGTAATATTTTAATCATGTTGATGGCTGCATCCTCACCTTAGTCATCATCGATAAAAAATAATAGTAGCATATTGTTGCTATGTTGACTAAAGCAGAACCTCGGTTGGTAAATAAGAAAATCGGGGACAGCTTTCAATTTTTACAAGAAACCGGATTAAAGAAATCTAATATATACTTCTCATAACTTCTAAATTTAGAAAAATAATACACGAAAAAATAAGGTCCCCGATTTTCTTATTTACTTGTTATGATGTTTCAATAAAATTATTATATTTACATTAACGGTTAATACAACCTTTTGCTTATACAGTGTAAATAAAACTTCTCTGTAATAAAATGTACAAATTGTAGAACAATGATTTACTGTTACATTAACGTAATGAGTAGTAATAGAAGGTATTGCAATACATAAAAAAATCAAGCCCATGATAATAATTTAGTTTGACTGGGACAGTGTGATATTTGTTTTATTTATTTCGGTAATTATTATGCTAACTAAACTAAAAAAGAAAAATTCTTAATATAGAATGAGACTATTTTCATCAACTGTACTATTACAGTACAACATAAGACATTACAATTTATTTGCGATGTTCTAGATGTTAGTTAGTTTTGCCTACATCGCCCTTATGAATCATTTAAATTTTATAAGTATATAAATTACATTGCTTGTTGAGTTGCCTTTATCAGCATTTATTTATAGTCAAGGTCCCACTCCCAACTTTACTATGGAGGGTATACATCCTTAAGGGTACATACACCGTATGTGATGGTGGTGGTATTTTATTTTATTTAATAAATAAATAAAATATTATTTTTAAAAATATGTCCTACGTTACCGTTTTTCAATTCTTAAAAATGTATCTATTTTTATTTGTTTTTTTTTTTTAATGCGAAGCTCCGCAAAAATAAACTTATCATACTATTGCAGTTAGCATTAGTCATACAAGATGCCGATATTGATATAAATAAAAATAGAATTTCTTTCCTTAGATGACTTGAAAACAACGAAGATTCGGGTGTGGATGGAATAGTTTCAGAGGAACTAAAAGCGAGAGCTCTGTTTTTGGAGGTATTTAAGCAAGCAACTAAGAAACGATATATTTCCAGTCAGAACAGCTAAGTGTTGAAAACTACGAAGTCTTCACGAGAAGGACGTCTTCACGAGAAGACGTCTATCTAAGCACAGGGTGAGTAGACGAATCCAATCCAATAACATTTTAACAATTTTATTTACTAACTAGTGTGAAAATATTTATCTTATTGAATCGTTTTCAGAACTAGATATAAAGTATATTGACAAGACAGGATGTTAAAAATTATATTTATTGTCCCAATATTTTTATCGATACATCTTGTCGAAACAAAGTCACATTGAATTGTCACAAAGTGCTTAAAAGAAAGTTTTGTCTTAGGCGATTCAATAAAATGAAATCTAAACTTTAAATAGCTGTAATAGGTTGAATGCTTTTTGACAACCTGTGTAGAATTGTTAGATACCACAATTCTCGGGGTTTATCCGTCACGGAAAAAAAGCTTCAGAGGGAATATTGTGTTTTTTCAAACATAGCGCAGGAAGCACTTCAAAATGGTGATTTGACGACTAAAGTAGTGTATACCGGTTGGATAGGTGTGACTACTTAGGACGGTGGTAGTATACGTTCTGTCGTAGGTTAACAAGCGTACTATCGAAAATAGGAGGTACAATTTAATCATGACGATGATGAAGACTGAAATGACATGGTGTCTAATCAGTCGATTTTATTTCATTTTAAAAGTAAGGCAAACGATAAATGGCATCTAAAACTTTCATCATAATGGTACAACCAAGTCTTTTTTATTTTTCTTCTCTTAACTCTTTATAGCGATGCAAATAATTTTTATCTCAGGTAATGTTTAATAAAGTTGAGAAACGTCAAAACTCTGGCATTCTGTAAATGTTTTAATTTCAAAATTATGCTTTCAAATTGAGTCATTATTTATGTGGTTCTTAAATAGGCAGTAATAACAAGTGGATTATTTTATGTTAATATATGTTTGGAAGGGTTTGTCGTTTTTGTATCACTACTTTAATTGATTTTGATTGAACTGATAAGTGATTCAGAATTAAAGTAATAAATCAATAAGTCCATCAGATTTTTATCAAAGTGTTAATTATGCATTAGAGGATGAATTCTTGGCGTTTGTGACAAGCCGGTAAGTGTTTTGGTCACCACTGTAGACGTCATCTACCAAACCTCTCTTAACGATCCCACTAAGATTGATAACTATGGACCCTTGTCTCAGCACATCACAGCGACGTTGTCCCGAAGCTTTCCTTCCAATTTACATATTGAAATGCTTAGTATAATTTATTACGCTACAGACAAGTGAATGGTGTCACTTGCATAGATTTTGGAAGCAACTTTTTCGTAGAATGTTAGTTTGGAGTCAATTTTTATGTTTAAAATTTTGTCTTATTAGTTATGTAGTATCAATAAACATCTCATGGCTATGGTTATAAATTTGTCAGGACTTCTTTGTTATGGAATTTAGAAGGATAGACAATAACAATAACCAAATGCTGTATAAAATAAAACACTACCAGAAGAAGTGCACAATTATGTCAATTAAAACATACACAGAATTAATTTAAATAAATTAGAAAAAAAATTAAGTATTATCATAAAAAAAAAATACGATCCGAAAACAATTTTTATCTCAGCTCCTTTTTTGGGTAACTTTATGAAAAGAAATATAGGGGTTGTTATTTTTTGAAGAGATTAATAATATTTCAATATAAATTATATATATGTATATAAATTATAATATCGTCCGCAGTATGGTTTTTAGAAGAATCAGTCGATAAGTGTTTTGTATAGTAAGTGTATTTTGTATTTTTTATTAAGAAAAAACTTGATATTGTTGTGTTTAGGTAGTGAAAAACAAATTTAAAAAATTATCATAGGATAGGTTTTATCATATAGAAAATTAAGAAGACTCACAAAGATAAAATAAAATTTTGTAACAGCAGGTACGTAGCAAGCAATTATAAGAAAGAACAGGAATCAAAACAATATGACGCATATAATGTTCTTTGCATCACCCAAATTTCCTGACTTGTATAAGAAAAGATTGCAAGTAAAATTTACTATGATGTGTACACATGACTTGAGTCTAATGAACAACTTCAAGCTGCTATTTCTTTAAAATTAATAAATATTGTGAACTCAAGGATACATCTAGAGTAGTCACTATATAGCCTACTATTTCTATTTATTTAAAATCAAAATAAATAAGAGAAAACGTTAAATATGTAGGAAATAACGTTTGAAGACTTTAGGCTGTACGTTGGACAGTAAATGCCATATAGAGTGAAACAATACAACAGTACAGTCGTACAACTGTCGGTGAAACAAATTAAGTGTGTACGTTAAATTGAAATGACGAAACCAAAATTGCGTATCGCATTCTCTTCAATAATATGAATAATAAATTTATTTACTATTCCAAATACTCTCATGAAGCAGCTTGTATTTTTTGTAAACTAATGAAAAGACGCATGTGGCAAAATAATCCAAATTTAATAATGAAATTAGAAAAAATATGAAAAATGTGTGTATGTGTAAAATTAGTTTAAGTAATAAAAATGAAAATGTTAAAAGAAAAAAATATTTATTTTTGGACATATTTAAAGTGTGAAATTATATTTTTTATAACTTTGTATCGTTTAAATTATGAAACTAAGATGTAATATCTCAACTTAAAATTCACTGATAAATTATTAAGAGCAACATGCAAAACAAAGCAGAAATATTGATATCAGTTGAAGGAAGTGTTCCATGAAATTGAAGAAGCATCGATTGCAAGTAAAATAAGTGTAGATAAAAGGTAAGGATCGGATTCACTGCTCAGGTAATGTCATTTATATGTAGGTATAACATGTACCCTTATGGAGTAAATTTTAATTCGTTTCTGCTATTATTACTACTTGAGTACTTGAGTATCGTATTAGTTAAGTAAATGTAGTAAATATATCCTTTTTATCTTTAATTTTACGTATATAATATTAAAACTGTTTAGTGAAATAGTTTTTTATCTCTCTAAGTATGGATTGTGATATTGTGCATATACATAAAATATAAATATGTAACTGAAAAAGGCCTAAGTAAATTATTTTTTATGTATTCTCGAGATTAAGATAAGATAAAAGAATAATGAAGAAGACAGAAGAGGTTACGATTTATTTTTTTGCAACAAGGCTACATTACGTGAAAATTATAAAATATTTATTGTTTGTAAAAAAAACACTTTAACTATAACAATTATATTTACTAAAGCACTTAAAAGCGAAAATAATATAAAAAAAAACACAAATAATCTCAATAAAAAACACAAATTCTCTCGCTTGTGAAGAGAATCTTAGTCCTAACAAACGTCAAAAAAGAAAGAGAAATTACTTTATAGAATATGTGAATATATTAGCTAAACCTCATTATAGAAACTATCGATGAAGTAATCTTTTGTTTATTTACTTTAGTAAAGTGCTGCCAATATACTTAATCCTTAAAAACACTTTTATATTCTTATTTTAAAAGGTCTAGCATAAATCTACGGTGAACTATTCGCCACTTAAATGTTAGCAGTATATCGTATTAGAATTCCTGGCACGTATGAGATTAAAGCTTCCCTAAATGCTGCAAAAGCCATTATCAGATAGGTCTGTAATATAATATATGAAGTTACATAATACGTTTGACTACAAGGAACTACACTTTTGTTTCAGATTCATTAACCAAATAGGTTTATGAACTGTCCGAAATTTATATCATATAATTTCCATATTTAAAAGCAACTGTTTAAAAACTGTACCTACCGTAAATAAAAACAGAAAGATAAATGGAAACAAATAACATTAAAATAACTTCAAACCTCTCTTTTTCTTGTTTTCAATTTTTAACGAACCCAACAGGACCTTCAAAAAGTTTGTGCTCAATATTAACATAAATAACAACATGTTTACTTTTTTCAATGATCGTCGCCTCCAGGGTCACTTTGTCAGTAAAATAAAATGAAACAAAATGGAAATAATTCGTTATTTTTAAAACCATTGTATTATTTTGCACAAGATTTTCTTGAGCTTAAATTATTTAATCACTTCCTTATTTATTTCATTCAAATTGTGTATCACTTAGCTTCGGTTGGATTTAACAATTTAAGGGGGAGTGCTGTCAATAGAAGGAGAGTAATTTGTTTGAATTCTCACCAATTAAACGTATTTCTGTTTCCTATTATATCAACAAGACTTGAAGAATTTAATAACAAACATCAACACGATCATAATAAGTGATTTGTATGCGTCAGGTTTGAGTTATTCTGTGAACATTATATAAAAGAAGAACCTTTAATTAAGTTTCAAAATAATCGAAGCCTATATTATAACTAAGACAGATGTCTAAACACTCATACATTCTGTTATATATGAGGTTTTTATAATCCAAATGTTAATATACTAAAATATTTTTTCATGAAAGTATAGATATTATAATACCTATGTTACATGTCATTAATAGTCACTCGTGAGCTAGAACAAGAGCCATAAACAAAAGTGACTAATTATAAGTTTTAATCTAACTAGATTTCTATTAACAAATCATAAATACTGAGTATCAACACAATTTTTAATTAAATGATGTCATATGCTGTACTCAAGTTTCATAATTTTATAAATAATTATTTTTGTAATTTTCATCTCAAATATGTGTAATATATAATACAACTGATGTTTAGATCAAGGTATGTCTAAGAAACTTAAGAAAGCGGCTGAGTATACAAGACTCTTTAAATAGATTCAAATTCATAAAGGAAAATCAGTTAGTATTTTGAGAATACAAAAAAAAAAATTGTAGTACTTTTTGTTGTTATATATTTGATCTGTTCAAGAACTCACAGTTCATATGTAGTACTTTGTGAGTAAATAAAACAATTTAGATTAGGTAGGATAGGCAACCAAGCACATAATACAAAGATATAAATTGATATTTTTTTTTCAAGATAATAAAAATTTGCGATGAAAATTATTACTCAGGAATAAAAACAGGAACCTTTTCACAGTACATTTTTAATATGTGTAACGTTTTAAAGAGTGTGTTTGCAGTAAAACTTTTATTTTATTAAAATTTTAATTAATAGATATATCAATTTCAAAAGAAAAATAAGAGTATTTAATGTAAAAAATATATACATGAATTACGAGAGAGACTAATAAATATTTATATAATAAAAAAAAGAGTATTCAAAGATATGTAATTAATAGTATAAATAAGATAGCAGTAGTACGAGACGTTTGAGTGCGGGAAGTCGGTGAGATGAGCAACTTCCGACCCCCACGACCCCGGTACGACTTTATCGATAGAGTAACTAATCTTTCGTAAAGAATTAAGTCTGAGGCGCTGACTTCCACTGGAGCGTGTCAAAAGAAAAGACCAAGATTCCCACTGCAAACAGTATAAGATATCTCTCGGACTACTTCCTATTTAAATTAAACTAATATTTTCGGATTACTAATATTTTCGGATTCTATATGCGTTTTTTAATCATTTTGAACTAAATACTCCCGATGTTTTAGTTACTTTGCAGCAACCATCATCGCTTTGATGGGAAATAAGTACCTAATATACTTCCTATTTCCCGAATTAAAAGGGCAAGATGAATTCCACACTAATGATTCAGTTGATAAGGTCAGCAGTCTAATCAAAGCTGATTGCCAGTATAATATTTCTTTTAAATGAAAGCTATCAAACAATTTTTTAATCATTTAATACAATGAAGTATTCATACACAAAGATTTTTTTTAAGGTTTCTAAAAAATAATAATGATGAATAATTATAACTTTGTGTGATTAAAAATAAATTAAGAACTTTGAATCTCGTAATCGGCTGAAAACTTCAATGCTAACTTGGAGATAATTAATTATTCTTTGAAAATTTCACTTTTATTATACTCGTATTTCTTTGCTGCAGTTATTATTATGCAAATAACTAACACAAATAAACTTTTTCTAATGTTTTTTAATCTTAATTTTCAATGAATTCGTATTTAGAAAAAATAAAAACAAAATTAAAAACTGAAACCATAAAACATCTAAGGAACATTTTTACTTTATATTAAGTATATGTTTAATAAATAAAAATATAATATTAATAAAAAAATTAAAACACTCCGAAAATGTCAGGAAGAAGGAAATTGCGTCTAAGACTTTATAAACACTCCAAACATCCCGGCTAAGTAAGTTATTTATTTGTTACTTAACGGATACAAATCGAGATGTTTAAAATATTTAATGTTATGGCTCCTTTCTTTTTATTTAAACAAACAACCGCAATAATGAATACAAAAAGGTAGAACAGTAGAAGAATTATTGTTTCCTCCCGAGATCTGAAGATCATCATCAATAAAAAGGTAAAAAAAGAGAAAATATTTTCCATCGCTTCAAAATGTAAATTCGTGAAAATTAATAATATCGAAATAGAAGTTAAATAATTTTAGACATTGAATATAATTCTTGCATACATATCATTTGTACATATAAGAACTTTAAAAGACTTGTCTTAACAAGATGTTCTTTATTTATACTCATCAAAATATCTAAAAGTCGCGGTCGCCCTAGTGTTAAAATATAGCCGGAAATACCCAACTTATTGATTTATTTAACTCATTTCTATCAGCAACCCTTTTAAAACTTTAACCAACTCAAGTTACTGAAACTATTGCGTTGAATTAATTATCCCTTCTGATTGATTATTTTCAATCGCTATTCAGAAACCCTTTGCATAAATAAATGGGAGCCTATTCGGGGCTAATTTGTAATTTATATAATAACTACAGCTGGGTTATCAAAATCTTAATGACTTCCTTATTTTATCTTTAGGGAGAGTCAACTCTATCAAAATTTCTTTTACAGAATCTGTTTTTAAGTTAACAAGATGATGTGGTTTTTTTTGGTGTACTTCATACCCGTCCTGTATTACATGCAACTGATTTCTGTAATAAAAAAATGATAATTTTCACGAAACAGTAATTATTGTTATGATTTCTTGTTATATAGCTATATAATTGCATAACTTCTTATCGTTCTAAATATTGCTCTAGTATTTTTAACATTCGGTTAGCAAGATAAAATATTCGAACTTACTATGGGTGGAATGTCCTTATTACCCATTGATAACTAATACACAAATATTGTGTATATATATTGTGTGTTCTTTATGCAAGAAGGTAAATAATAATAATCTTCGAATTACTGACTTCATAAAACTTTTTAGTTACTCGTTGTACGTACGACGGTAGCGAACTAGTTCAACGCCAAGTTAATAAATAACTGGATCGATCCTCTGCTTCAGTATAAAACAATATTGATTAATCTTTCCGCGCTCCCTCGTGACCCGCGGCCATGGACCATCTGACAGATAACGAATGACTGGAGCCGAGCTGGATTAAAAACGTTAGTTCATTTTCAGCCATCCTGGCTACTGCGAAATATACCCTCACTGCCACTTATATAATCTATGAAGGTTTTATACTTGAGAAATGGTAATTACAAAGGTTAAATATTAGTTTTTCAGTAGTTATAAAATGTAAGAATTAAGGTTCAAATATTGTTTGGAATGTTTAAAGCGTTTTAGTTTATATTGGAGCTTTGTATTTCGGAGTAACGTTTAATTTTCTTCTAAATTTGAAGACTTGATGCTTCTTTCTGTAAATACATAACTTATCATAAAATATTCCTTTAAGTCTTACTTGTAGTCCGTTGAAAAAATACAAAATATAAAATAATATAATAAATACAAAACTAACAAAACCATAAAAGAGTATCGATTGAACTATAATAAATAAAATACACCTGTTTCTTATTTCGCAATCCCCGTTTGGTATTGATACAAAGTTGCTTATATTTAAAATAAATTTCGTAACAGGTTCACAAAAAAAAAATTCCTCTCTTATTTAACCTTCCATTTTATGTTTCTATTGTATATTATTTTCTTGAGGTTTCTTTGTACGGAATTATTTCAGAATAAGCAATAGGTTATAGGAGATAATGTGTAAACGTGCGTGAAAGTACCATTCACAAAGGTGTGGTTTAGAATTGATATCAAGATGGCGTCCAACCGACCGACACACATGTGGAAATGGTTTGCGTTAAATGTTCCGAAATTTAACAAATTCTGGAATTATTATTTTATTACTAAGTATTTAAACAAGCTTACAGTGCAGTTTAAGTGATGTATGTATGTATTTTTATATGCATCATTCCTTATAATTAATTACTCGTCATAATATAAATAATAATTCGAATATTTTTATTCGTCGTCGTCGTCGTCGTTTGATGTTGTTTGATTTCTTTAAAAAATAATCTAATAAGAGTGATGTTCATCAAGCAAAGTATATGAAATGAATTATCTTTATATATAAAATGTATAAACATATATAACGAGTTTTGTTTATTTTCAGCTCAAATTTCAATCTTCATTACAATGATCTGCGAAAAGTAATTCGCATTGCAAATACCTGCTGTTATGTTCAATTAATATACGCTGTGATATATAAATGACTTCCATTTAAATTTAATTTGATAGTTATTTTAAAATGACACCCTTTATATACGAACCTTTTATGACATTCTTTTTTAATTTACTTTAAAATAGTGTACAAATTAAATAAATGTATATTTTTAGATTTATTTTCATATAAATTTATCGCTTAGTAATATAAATTGGATTTTATTCATCTATAATAATTATTTTATGACATTTATGATTATACCTCACAACATAGATAGACCTTCGATGTCCCTTTAAAATAAAACGGTAAGATTCGAACCAAATCATAGAACAACGAGCCAATAGTATCTTGACAAAGATTTGCTTTAAAACACTATACAGGAAGAGTTTCTCGAACCTTCTTCTATAATTCTGCATCACGATCTTTTATGAAAGATTATTTATGAAAGAACGATTATTTATGAAAGAAACTGAAAATAATCCGTTATCCTCGTAAGTATACGGAACGATAACTGATTTTTTGTTGTGTACCAAATGACAATATAATTTATAAGTCAACATTAATAATATGGTAACTTGAACCTATGTTTTATCCAATTTTTTACTTTAAGTGTAATGAACTAGGAGTATTTCTTTTAAATAAAGCGTCAAGTAAATAAAGTAAACTTAGTTATAGGTTGTACCCAACGTTTGATCCAATATTGCTCGACTCCTCTACTGAAGGGATTTCCGAAGTGAATACAAATTATATTGGTTTAAGTTCCAGTCCTTTAAAGTAAAGAGCCGATAGAAGAATATTAAAAAAATATTTAGGGGTCAAATTAAATTTATTTTTATCGTTGAGTTATTTTAATATGTTTTCTTCATAATATTTACTTGAACATAAATTTATTAATTGAGGCATCCATTAATTTATTCGCACCATTATAATTTTTTTCATTAATAAGTTAAGTAATTAAAACATTCATTAAAATGTATTGCCTTAATACAAAGAATTCTCTTAAATGAAACGTGAAAGAAAGTTAAGTAAAAAATATGCATCGGTGGGAAACATAAATGAATAAAATTGAAGGCATTACAAGTGGTGTGAGGTAGTTAAATTTATGAATTATGAAACATTAGACAATAATAATTAATAGAAAAAATTAGGACAATACAGAATGGTTTAAGTTATTATCATCTTATAATTGTCGCTGTCTCATTCTAATGAATACATTGATACATTGATGAGTAGTCCATTGTTCAATCGTTTGACTCCTAATGTCCGATAAAAATCAGATAACATTGCACTACAGTAGTACTATACTATCTCATTGTGATACCCTTAGTTGATTGGACAGATATCACCCTTACTAGAAGCTATTTGTAGTGTACACATTTGATATTAATAAAATATAAATGAAAATATACTAATATTGAGATTTTCCCGTTGGCAGTTAGAGTTAGAATTATAAAAATAATATTAAAATGATCATGTATTCATTCACTCATCGAATTTTTTAATTTCGTCTTGTTTTAGAATTTGCGTTTCATTTGAAAATGATTCTTAAGAAGAAATGAATAGTCATAACAACAATATATAAGAGTTTAATATTTGAAATATTTTTTTATGTGTATAAAGATAAATAAAGGCTTACCTTATTTCTCTTTGTTTTTGTTATATTAATATATACTAAATAAAGAGTTACCTAGTAATTCTATATTTGTAGTTTGTCAACGCAGTTAGATAGTAGGGTATCTAAAAATAGGATGATTTGAGTCAAATTGTATTAGTCTCCAGTGTCTGCATATAAATTATGTATTTTTTCGCGATTTTAAATATACTGACAGATTTTAAAGTGCATCAGACGCATCTGTTTTGGCAGTTAAAAATGATTTAGTATTTTTAATTTAAAAGTACACTGAAAAGCTTTTAACGGTAGTTAGCCATGAGTATTATTTATTCCGCACGTAAAAGCAACAGGGAATGTTAGTCTTATATTCAATTCATTTAATATTTGTTTACACATACAACATCCGTTATTTAATATTTTTGAAATACTCTTTTAATTTAAAAAATCCCATTGATAGTTTTAGATAATGCAACGAATATATAATATATGAATGTAATTCCTCATATAATGAAAAATTAACACGTGAATTCATGTTTTTAATCAAGAAATAACAACAAATAAACATTTAATACCGTCTTAAAAGAATGTTTAGAACTTTTTAACACCACATTTCACTTCAAGTGACAACCACTTTCATCTTAAACCGAACTAGACAGTGAACAAGCTTCCTTACAACACTTCGATGTCATGCGGATCCAATACTTTGTTAGCTAGATGTACCTATAAGTAAATATGTACCAATAATTACTATATGTAGATAGCGCATTACAAATGTTACTTTACATTAAAGTTCTCGAAACTGAGTAGTTCTTATAAACTCATATATGTATTTATTTTTCAGTTCATTATATTATGTTTCTGTCATACTTATTTTTACCTAAATATTTCTTTATTAGAAAAGGAGCTTTAAAAGAAAGAACAGATTGATGGTAATTAAGTATTGATTTTATTCTATGAGTCAAGAAACTGTTAAAAATTATCTTGGTTTCGCTTTGTCTGTTGCCATTTAAGTGGAAAGAGCGTTGAAATTAACTATTGTAGTCCTACGTCACTTGTCTTAAGTATTTAATTTTTTGTAGAAGAGTTTTTTGTAGCCACATCAACTGATTGAGAGGAATATTTTGTTTTAATATTAAAATGTCTTTTCTTTTATTCATTATTTTAATGTGATGAAAATTCCAATCAAAAGCTAAAGAGCAGTAAGTACAGGTCTATGAAAATCATTAGAATTGATTTTTTGTTTGTCTGCATTGGAAAGAAGGAACAAATAAATATTGTACGTATTACCTTCAATTTCTCGAAATAAATACCATCGGTGTTTCAGTATCGATGCAAATAATATACATATGTAGTTACAAAGTCTTCTTATATGTAAATGGTATTCGCAATATAAATATAAAGTTATTTTTTCTTAGCATTGTATTTAGTAAGGCCATCATCAAAACGTTTTCATTATTTTGCTATATAAATTAACTAGTATAATATAATATGTATGTGTAATTAATTATATTATGAACATCGGAACATCGAATGCCTGATTCATTAATTTGTCAGCTGTACGGTGACCAGTGGTCATTCAATTTATGATACAGTAATGATAGCTGCTTTCTGATGTTTATTAAACATTAATTAATTATTTTATTTTATTTAAAAAGTAGCTATTTGCTCTTCCTATAATTGTTTGGACATTCCTTTACATATTTAAATTGTCTTTTAACTTTTATTAAAGACTTCCCTTTAACTTTATCAAACTTCTTCGACTGACTGTTTTGAAATATATTTTACAAAACAAATCTATTTCTATACAACATATTATGTAATTAAAGTTATACGAGTATAAAAGGCTTACGGTATTAAAATTCTTTGAAGTAGTATTCGCCCTATTACAATTCAAGACTGCTTTTATGAGTGCGGCAATGCTTAATAAGCAATTTCAATAAGTAGAACAAATCATGGAAATATGCTCCTTACTTACCATAGAGTCAGTCAGCTGCTAAAAGCTTGTAATGTGTGCTGGGACTGGTTCTATGAAACTTTATTTCAAATATGTTTCTAATATGCCGGAAAGTACTTTTATACCAGAACTATTATTAATTAAATATTAATACTTCAGCCAACAATGTAACCTACAATATTTTCAAAGTTTAAATCGCAGTATATCTACCGTTGGATAATTAATCGTTTGTAGATCGCAGAATCTGGAGCGGCGTTTGAAAAATTGACGTCATACATATATCTGACACATTTTAGATGCTAAATTCGGTTAAAAACTGAGGACAGAAGGGGAAAATTTAGCTATTTTGTTCTATCAAATCAGTCATGTATGTTGGATTGTTTTATAAAATTAAGACGAATAATATTGTTATCAGAAAACGTTTTATATTTGAAATTTTGTAAAATACTACATAATCAATCTTTAGAGATGTGTTTCTGTATCCAAACCCATAAATTCAGAATAAGCAGTTTAATATGTCTGATTGAACTCAACAGTTCGTAGTTTTTGTATGAAATTGTTACTATTATCCACCTGTTTGATTTTGTTTAATATCTAAATGGAAAACTTTTACGAGTTCAAACACGTCACTAACACCGCCTTATATGTAATTTTAATAAAAGTATTTACCCAAGAAAAAATTGTTTATTGTACAACAAAACTCTTTTATTTAGCAATTAATCTTATTCTCTTCTAATTTCTTATATTTCACTGGAATTTTAAATATTTCGATTTTACTGACTTTTTTCTTGTAATAAAAAATATATAACAATAGTTTCATACCCAATATCTTTTTCTGTTTTTTTTTACGTCGTTGTTGTTGTTTCCATTATTTTTATCTATTCAAACAGCCTACGATAACGACTTATATTTAAATGAAGTTCGATAACTCATTTCACTTCAAGTTACTTCTTTTTTAGAAGTAATTCTCTCTTCACAAAATACTAGATACACAAATAGACATCTTATATAAATAGACATTACTGAAAGACTGGAGCCCGTGACAGGTATAAGAATACCTGTATTACAGGTTTCCATCTGGTCTTATTCAATTGAATGTTTTGTCTTTGCATTCAACAGCTTTGTTAGATATCAGCAACCATGGCGTACATCATTTCTAGCAGATTTTTTTGGCCGCAGCCTTAGTTTCGTTTTAAAAAAGTTTCCAAATCAATCGCTTTTTTCGTTGGCGTATTGTTAACAATTATAAGTTTAGGTCGGTAATATTTATCGGTACCTACAGTAGAAGAATCAATAATCTCTACTACTTAATATTTATAATACGTAACATAATGATTACTCCCGAGGTAATTTAATGATATCATTATGTATATACATACCTATCTATGTATAAGTGAACAGGAATTGATAACGGCGTCTGAGGTATTTCGGGCGATTTAATCACATACGTGAGAAGAATGTCTTCTGGTTTCATTTGAAGTTAGGAATAAAATATTATTTAGATATCAAACTCAAGTTTTATGTGATATCTATCTGGTAAAAGTAATACAGATTAATAAAAATTGTTTTCATTGGAACAGTAACTAAAGTGAGGTAACATAAAAAACTCTTTAAATATTAATTTATTTTACTACTTTTTGATATATTCCCTGTGTAAGGAAATTAAAAAGATAGCAAAATAATTACTCATATAATTTTTATTTAGGTTATCAATTTGTATTAAATTTCGAAACAAGTTTGATTTCAAAGAAAGAACCTTAAAAACATGAAACCCGAATGAGATTTCAACGTCGTCGTAAAAGCATCAAAACTGTGAGCTAAATAATATTCTATGTCAGTAAAATCTCTCCATTTTATAATTAATAATATTCAATAAAAATCATATAGGAGACATATTAATATATTTGGCAATGTTCAGCCTCGATACCTATTTTGTTATAAATATATTTCTATTAAGTGAGGTGACCCTAATAGTGGTATGTAAGTGATCTAGAGCTATGTAAGGAAACGTAAAAGCATTTAGGGATAAATAAAA